>JAMZAV010002976.1:0-77706 GCA_024449915.1 Sweltsa coloradensis
TGTTCGTGGTCAGCTTCTGATGGTCTGTTATGGGTACCTGCTCATGATCCAATGGAGTTTATTATATTTTCCCACACTATTTGTAAGCAACCATAGCCGATGCTTTGCCTCTTCAGCAATTGTGTCTCTTTTAAAACTCGTCACTCAACTCAGGCCAAGTCTGGGCTGGTCACGAGGCCCAGTGCATCTATAGTAGGCGTTCTATGGACGCTGAATGGTTAGCCCTAGCTCTGTACTGGGTACCTCTGTGCCCGACTGTATTGGCTTGACCTTACTGTAGTGTGGATCTGCAAACAACCAACCTCGGTTATATCCCTCCACCCTGGACTCACATTGGTTACTTTCCTAAATCCAGAGATGAATGATACCCTCTTCAACGATGTAGAATGGTTTCTCACTCTGGAGTAAGCCAACGTCATTTTATTGCAAGCGAAACAATGTTTGCATTCTTTCTACTCCCTCTACATGATATTATTTTAATGGGGACAAAATCCCCGATTCTGCTGTGGTTTGGTGGGCTGTTGTTACAGTTTTCTGTAACTAAAATTACTACTACTTTATTCTGTGTTATTTCAAGGTTGAGAGTGACATCAGAGAAAAAATAACATTTATTGCATGTTAATGCTTTACCTCGTCCTTGACTTATATCCAGCCGTCGTACATCTTTGGCACCTTAAAACAGAACCTAGCATGTTTCTCTTGAAGTATTTTTCGGTTGGGTCTGCCTTGGTGAATATGTCTGAATATTCTCGGATTCCATCTGAGCGTTTAAACCAACAAGATGATCGAAAACAAATTGTCTGTCGTTATCCCTTTGTATTGTGAACTATCACTCGATGTATAAGCGAATGTGTGACATGAAACCAGCTACAGGGTCATGTACCTTAAATATCTTAGTTCTACTGTTCCCTCCTGTTGAACAACTAGGAGATTAGGTTTATGTTTCATGAGGAAAACATTTTCGGCAGGTGAATTTGCCATTTCATAAAATATGAAGAGTGTTTCCACTTGCCTCGCATGTAATTGCAGAGATAACGTGTCTTGTACTTTTTGCAAATTAAATAACACATCTTATGACATGCTTTTCTTTCCCTGCTTTGAAAGTGGTTGTAATGACCACACCACAGATTGTCTGTACATTTAAGACACTTCTCTGTTCGAATAGTGTGGTTTCCATAACACTGCCAGAATGTATGAATGCTTACCACGTTTTAGGAAGCGTTGCCTTTGGTGATGTACTGGCATATGTACATGAAGCACGTTTGTGTGTAGATGAGCTGGATTAGGAACTGGTACTACCTTGTGATCGCCATAAAGGCGACAACATAAATATTCAAGTTCTATAAAAAAATAAAAATAAAAAAAGCTATGAAGGTAAATAATGAACTGGCACACAGAAATTAAAATTGCATATAAAACCACATTTAAGAAAGACAATGACATCGTCTGTCTAGTATGTAGCGCGATGGACGGACACAATTAGAAGTCTCCGAAATAATGTCATGACTACAATCACCGACTCTCTATGCAACCAGTCATGTACTGCACATGTTCGTGTCAGCTTTCTTCATGGTCAGTTATGGGTACCTGCTCATGATGCAATGGAGTTTATTATGTTTTCCCACACTATTTGTAAGCAACCATAGCCGGTGCTTTACCTGTTCAGCAATTGTGTCTCTTTTAAAACTCGTCACTCAACTACGGCCAAGTCTGGGCTGGTCACGAGGTCCAGTGCATCTATAGTAGGCGTTCTATGGACGCTGAATGGTTAGCCCTAGCTCTGTACTGGGTACCTCTGTGCCCGAATGTATTGGCTTACCCTGGTGAGGTAAAACTAGTTTTCTTTAAAGATTTTTACTACTTGTCTACTCTGTGGAACTTCAAGATTAAAAATGACTTCAGCCAAATGACATTTGTAGCATATTATGTTTTCCTTGTCCTAAACTTTTACATGGCCATCCTACTTGCAATCAACAGGTTACCATCTACCTGTACCTGTAATTACACATGGAAATAATGAAAGTTTGACACACTTACCTAAGACTGCACATTTCTTGTCCAAAGAAATAATTTATTTAGCCGCAAAGGAAGACTAAAATGGATGCCACAGTTCTTAAGTTGGTAGAGCACATAAGTAGCCAACCATAAAAAAATCTGCGGAGTTTTACCTACATACTGATTATGTTGCTGACAACTCGTTGTTAACCGATATTGGTGTTTTCCTGTATGAACTTGACCAGAAATTAAATTTGTTTCTTACTTTTCCATTTTCTTAATATCTATATTTTATTTTCATCATTGTGGTGTGTTAAAAACCATTCAGAAAATATTTTCTGGTCAACCCAGCTACGCACAGAGCATCCATAGCGTGTTACCTTTTCGCAAAAGTCGGCCCACTGGGCACATATGTCGTCCAGCCGTCTCGGATGTGTTGGGCTTTGTACACCTTATGCCACACACAGTGGTAATATAGTGCCATCTGCAGCCTTGCCTTGCACATAATGTACTGCATTATTTCCATGAAACTTTTATTCGTTACACATATCTTGTGGATAGCCTTTTTGCAGTCTGGACCGTCTCATTTGATTCGTTATGTAGTAAAACCATTTGGTGTTTTTTTTTTCAATTGATGTTTGACTACTCTGAGGAACTGGAACAAGTTGTCAATTTGTTTGCAATTGATTTCTCATCTCGGTCGTTTAAAGGCTATGCCGTGCTTTTCATGCATTTTGCAATTGGGCTCTACGTTAGTTTTCCACCGACAACATCTCGTATTGCATTTTCCAACATTTTCAGGTTAACGGGTGTGCTTCCAAACTACCAGTCTTTGCTTGAAATCTGGACATAATCCAAAGTTAACATGAAGAAGATAATGAATTCCCCCCACCCCCCTCTTTCTTGACACCCATAGTCATGACTACAGGTTCCGTGCTTTACCTCTTCAGCGATTGTATTTCTCTGAAAGTGATCGATGGTTATAGTGGTTTGTCCCTTTACTTCGGCCAAGTCTGGGCTGGTCACGAGGTCCAGTGCATCTATAGTAGGCATTCTATAGACGCTGAATGGTTAGCCCTAGCTCTGTACTGGATACCTCTGAGCCCATCTGTAATGGCTAGCCCTCACATAACATGAATCTACAAACATGCAATAACAAACCTCAGTTATGTCCCTCCATCCTGGGCTGGCAATGTTTTTTTTTTTGCAAACTAGATATCCATAAATGTATTATACCTGTATAGTATGTAAATTCTAGGAGGGATCCCCACTATTGTCCAGTCAACATAATTTTATTGCACAATTGTACTGTGTTTGCTTTCTATCTACCCTCTCTATGTGTTGTGGTAGCTGTAAGCTTATTCCCATATGTGACACATTTTATGTACCTTTAACCGTACATCATATGCTTGCAGAATGTACCAAATATGATGCCTTGCGCATGCAATTTGATCTCTCCCAATCATATGAAGAACTTCTATCATATGATAACGGCGACAAACTTTCCAAATTTCTCATCCAAAGTAACCTATTTAACAAACTTTAATTAACTTCATACACATTTCTTTAATTACTTTAATTTTATTCCCATACATAACTTTTGTTTTGCTATTACTTTCGTCATCATTATTTCTTTTGGTTCTTATACACTTAGAAAACTCTTAAATAATAGTAATAGTAAACATCATCATAATAGTAATTATAATTATAATAATAATAATAATAATAAAAAAAATAATCTAACACACCATTAACTCATCCAGTCAATTGTCATAAACACAGGCGGCGCAATATGACCTAACCGGTTGAAGCGCCCTAGTTTATCACGTCGTCGTAGCTGTGCCAAGATGGTGTTAACTTCGTCATCGGTACGATATTGTTGGAAGGGTGTCTGTTTGTGGGTAGTTTTGAAAGCTGCAGTCAAACCTTTCATTTTTTGTTTGTAAAGAAGAAAACTTGGGCATGGTGTAACTTCAAGATTAAAAGTGACATCAGGAGCAGGAAAATAACAACATTGATGGATTATAAAATCTCTTCCTCGGCCTCGGCTGTCCCTTTCGTACTTGAGGATACCTTCATTAGTCACCTGAAGCACCTTTGCCAAATTTCTTCACTTTTACACGTGTATTCTAAATCGACTTTGGGTAAAGCCACTGTGATCTAATCTTCCATTTCATACACAAAGACCTTGTCCTGATTGAATCACAGTTAATGGTGCATGACGTATACTTTTTACTGAAAACATGTTGGCGCTTTGCTATTGCTTGCAAAGAACAAAGTAAGAAACACTTTTAATGTACGTTTTTAGTTCCTTTGCTGAATTTCTTTACTTTCAAAAGTGTCTTCGAATACATTTTTGGTGTCATTCCAATGAATTCTTTGACCACTGCTCCTTCATCACTACACAGGAAATGTTCTTGATGGTAGTTGTCATACAATTGGGAGTCCAGACAACATATTATAGTAAATGTCTTCAGTTTCCACAGCATATCACAGCAAATCGTTATTGTCAAAAATAAGCTTATGGCAATCTCCACATTATTACACGAGAAACCATTTTTAACAATATGAAATATAAAAACAAACCAAACCAAACGTAAAAATAAACTCTGTACTTGTTTTCATCCAAGTTGTTGTTAATGTCATTTACCAACTGCTCGTCATCGTCACACTTTGCATTGTTTTTATTTTGGTCCTTGTCGCAGATTGTTCCTGGACTTTGTATCTTTTGTCTATATAGCACGTTCTTCGCCCTATGACTGCACTTTGCGATTACCAATCCTCGTTTTATTGAATTCATCTTTGAAGGCCTTGTCGAACAGGGATTAGATGCTTACGATTCATTTGCTGTTTTTCTTTGGGAGTGGTCACCTTATAATAGCGAGGTCCTTCACACCTGCCTGAAATAGTCCCGTTATGGGGAAGGTTTGTCAACCAGACTGTCGTACCCGACTCATAAGGGTCGATACTCGATGTACAAAGATAATTGGCATAGTTCATTCTCTGGTTTTCCTTAAGACTTCTCAATCAATTGACAATTAATTATCCACACATTATGAACTATTAAGTAACCTTTTTTTACACGTATTATTTAAATACAATAGGTTTTACGGTAGAATAAAAATATATTTACAAGTGCGACCACTTCATCTTAAGCTGTGTCCATCTTGACGGACTGTTTCTTGCTCCACAGTTACTACAATACCACACAACCATTAAGCATAAACTTATTGAAATTAAGGTAAGCTCAAAAATCTTGATCTCTTGTTGCTACCAGATGTTCCTTAAGGTACTCACTTTACTTGTAACCTTTCTGTTACTGCAATGCCGGTTCCACGCATGTCGTTGGAGCGTTTCAGAAAGTAAAGTTTGTCCTTGTAATTGTAAAGCATGACTATAGTAAGTCGTGTTGTATCGAGCCTAGCGAGGCCTATCCAATGTGCCCTTTCGACTTCACGAGCCTCAAACCGATTGCCAAGGCATTCTTCTATATTTTTACCCACCTTGGACTTGTCCCACGATTCAGGAGCACCTTCTGGACTCCTTATATTATTATGTTGTTCCTTCGGGACTGGTTCTCAAGGTAGTAAAGTTTGTTATCAAGAAAGTCCACTCTTTTCAAGAGAACGCTGTTGGCGGCCTGTACATTATTGTGGTCATCCTTGAGAACTGCCGTGTAGTTCTCGAGATAAGTGTTCCCACCAATCAGCAAAGTTAAAGAACAAATACTCTCGTAGGGGATTCCTAATGTTTTCCCCTATTGATAAAGCTATTTTCAAGTGATTAACGATGGAGCGGTTTGGACAGTACGTGGAATACTTAATTTCTTCAGTTGTTGTCTGCCTCTATAAATTCTGGATAGTGCTTGGACACTACACAACCATCTATCATTAGCTTGAACTAATTTTTAGGTTCAGGTGGGATATTTTGTTTAGCGGTGGGGTTGAAGGCCTAGTATTTTGAGAGGCATATTATACAGCTATTGAAATTCTTTATGAATAATGAGAGGTTGGTATATTTTCCTACATATAATAATAATTCTCTATAAATGTCAAGAACCTTTGCTTGTTGTTGGATTCTAGACATTGTCAAAAGTATGGCCTTATCTCATCTTTCAATGGGATTGGATTGGATATTGTTTTACGTCTTATATTAACGCACTTTGGCAAGTTATTCAGAGCTATACATTTCTTTTTTCTTTTTTACATGTTCCTTTTGGTTTGGAGCAAGAAAATAAACCCTGACCGGTATGTTGTCCGCCTCGTTTAAGTTATTCCAAAGAGTTATTTATCTTTGATTATGTTCTACAATAAGCGCCATGAATCTGACGTTCATTCTGGTTTGGAGCACGAATATAAACCCTGACCGGTCCGTTGTCCGCCTCGCTTATGTTAGTCCAAGGAGTTGTCTGGCACCGAGGTTGTGATGCTGGCTAGTGCTAGGGTTAATCACGGCTCCCTGAAAGAAGAGGATAAATTTAGACATGCTAGGTAGAGGTTCAAGCTCATTTATTGTGAACTTTACCTTCCTACCAGAACAACCGCGTATCGTGGTGTCGTAAAGTTGCGAGTTTTTGGTGTCTAGTCTCTATCAAGGAAAAATGATGTCTCAACCTCTCAACCATATTTGATGAGATATTTTTGGCCTGGAAATATACTAAAACATACACCTCAACCAAGACCAAGGAGAGGAATCGGCAAAAGAATCAGTTGGCATCAGCCGGATGATAGAGTACATTTTAACAGTGTGTGAACAATAAAAGAGTGACCTTGGTTATAAGCTGTTTTCACGTTTTAAAATCAACTCATTTCATGTTACTTTACTGAAGACTTTTCCAAGCTGCGGCATACAAGTCGGCTCAGACATATTTACAGAAACTAGCTTTGGTCGGATGCAATAGGCGACTATCCTCGTTTTAAAACCTTTCTTCTGCAGTAAGATCCCACAGTTTCCAGCTGCTGTACATGTAGTCGGTTATACCGTAGTTGAGGTGGGCAGGAATGTGGTCAGACCCCCTTCTTAAATCCAGCAGCGGGCCAGACCCTGTATCAAAGTCCCACCAACTAAACTGACGCCCGTCTAAGCCAATGTCAGGGGTGCAGGTGAAGGAGGCAGTCTGGTTACGCTGATACACATACTTGTGTTCTTTACACGTTTTAGTGTCTCATCTCTACAATTATTTAATGTTACTTTTTTTGAAGACTGTTCTAGCTGTCGGTATACAAGTCGGCCCAGACATATTTCCGGAAACCGGTCTCTTGTTTGACGTGATATGCGACTATCCATGTTTTAAAACATTCCACCTGCAGTTAGATCCCACAGTTTCCACCTGCTATACTTGTAGTCAGTTATACCATAGTTCTGGTGGGCAGGATTGATATCAGACTCGGACCCTCGTCTTACATCCAACAGCGGGGGCCAGCCCCTGTATCAAAGTCCCACCAACTAAACTGACACCCATCTAAGCCAATGTCAGGGGTGCAGGTGAAGGAGGCAGTCTGGTTATACTGATACACATACTTGTGTTCTTTACACATTTTAGGACGTTTCCAGGACAGGGCGGAACATATGTTGTGTATTATCTTCTTCGTGACCATCGTGTACATCGGCAAGTACTGCGTCAATATACAGGATGGCGAGGTATGCGGTAGTCGCCTCTGTTAAAGTCGCTGAAGTGAACGTTGTTTACGTGCCCGATGACCACCAGCCTGTGGACCATGATGTTCATCGAGTTTATCCTAGCGAAGGCAAAGGCTTCTAGCTATGAGCCATACTCTGCGTCGGTTGACATCTGCAAGCGATACGGTCACTCTAATGTGTTTTTTCCAACAGACGCATCTCTTATTGCATTTCAAGATTTAATATATTTCCGAACTGCCTTATAGTGGCTTGATACCTGGCTGTTGTCCAAAGTTATTTTGGTAAACAGAAGTCATTTCCCCCTTATTTGTAGACAACCATAGTCGGTGCTACATCACCACCGGCGTAGCACGTTACCATGATCATGTTCTCACGGCAGTTTACTACCTGGGTCTTAGTGCCCGAATATTTCGTTGGTAAACAATATCTTTACGTCCTTGACAGATCTTATAGAATATGAAAGTTTCCCTATCTATTCCTCATGAGTGTTGCAACACTCAGATTTACCTGAATGAGAGAAGCCTGAGCTTTCTTCACAGTCAGTTGTTGGTACCTGAACATGATGTTGCAATACCATGACCTTCCTGGACGTCCATTGTTGAATGGAGTATATTATATTTTCCCACCCTACTTGTAGACAACCATAGCCGTGCTTTACCTCTTCAGCGATTAGGCTATGTCTCTCTGAACGTTGTCTACGTTTAAAACTGTCTCTCAACTCAGGCCAAGACTGAGCTGGTCACTAGGTCCAGTGCATCTATAGTAGGCGTTCTATGGACGCTGAATGGTTAGCCCTAGCTCTGTACTGGATACCTCTGTGCATGTCTGTATTGGCTTGACCTTACTGTAGTGTGGATCTGCAAATGACCAACCTCTGTTATGTCCCTCCACCCTGGATTCACATTGGTTACTACTTTCCTAAATCTTGATATGCGTAAATAATGTATTATTATCTTTGACATGTAGATGTCGAATGGTTCCTCACTCTGGAGTAAGTCAACGTCATTTTGTTGCAAGCCAAACAATGTTTGCGTTCACTCCCCTACATGATATTATTTAATGGGGACAATATCCCCGATTTTGCTGTGGGTTGGTGGGTTGTTGTTACAGTTTTCTGTAACTAAGATTACTACTTCTACTTTAACTTCAAGATTGAGAGTGACATCAGGGAAATAAAACATTTATTGCATGTATAATGCTTTACCTCGTCTTTGACTTATATCCGGCCGTCCCTCTTTTGCACCTAAAAAGAGAACCTAGCATGTTGCGCTTGAAGGAATTGTTGGTCGGTTCTGCCTTGGTGAATATGTCTGAATATTCTCGGATTCCATCCGAACGTTTAAACTAACAAAATGATTGAAAACAAATTGTCGTTATCCCATTGTATTGTGAACTTTCACTCGATGTATAAGCGAATGTGTGACATGAAATTAGCTACAGGGTCATGTACCTTTGTTGGAAAACGGATCTTTGTAGGATAGGAGTCCTCTAGCGGACGACACCCTCGGGCGTAAACTACTCGCCTTGGGTGGACTTAACACCTAAGGTGTTATTTTTCTACCCTCTCAGACGTAAAGGCAGGGATCCTCGAGTGGACGGCACCCTCGGGCGATTGCTCGCCTTATAAGCCCATGAATCTGACATGTTCCTTCTGGTTTGGAGCACGAGTTTAAACCCTGACCAGTCCGTTGTCCGCCTCGCTGATGTTAGTCCAAAGTGTTAATTATTTTGGCTGAAGTCTACACTGAGCGTCATGTTTCTCAAGTGTTACTTCCTTTTTGGAGCATGAATCCTTTACCGGTCTGTTGTCCGCCTCAGTGATGCTAATAGCTCTAGGCCACACTCGCCGCTCTGCTGTTTGGCACCGAGGTTGTGATGCTGGCTAGTGCTGGGGTTAAACATGGCTCCCTGAAAGAAGAGGATAAATTTAGACATGCTGGGAAGAGGTTCAAGCTCAACTTTACCTTCCTACCAGAACAACCGCCTATCGTGGTGTCGTAAAGTTGCGAGTTTTTGGTGTCTAGTCTCTATCAAGGGAAAAAGATGTCTCAACCTCTCAACCATGTTTGATGAGATATTTTTGGCATGGAAATATTCTTAAACATACACCTCAACCAAGACCAAGGAGAGGAAGTGGCAAAAGAATCAGTTGGCATCAGCCGGATGATAGATGAGCACATTTGGACAGTTCGTGTGAACAATAAAAGAGTGACCTTGGTTATAGGCTGTTTTCACGTTTTAATATCAACTCATTTCATGTTACTTTACTGAAGACTGTTCCAAGCCGTCGGCATACAAGTTGGCCCAGACATATATCCAGAAAGTAGCTTTGGTTAAATGCAATAGGCGACTATCCTCGTTTTAAAACCTTTCTTCTGCAGGAAGATCTCACAGTCCCCAGCTTCTGTACCTGTAGTCCGTTATACCGTAGTTCAGGTGGGCAGGAATGTGGTCAGATCCCTTCTTAAATCCAGTAGCGGGCCAGACCCTGTATCGTAGTCCCACCAACTATACTGACACCCGTCTAAGCGAATGTCAGCAGTTTTGGTGTAGGAGGCAGTCTGGTTATACTGATACACATACTTGAGTTCTTTACACGTTTTAGGACGTTTCCAGGACAGGGCGGAACATATGTTGTTTATCATCTTCTTCGTGACTATCGTGTACATCGGCAAGTACTGCGTCAACATACAGGATGGCGAGGTATGCGGTAGTCGCCTCTGTTGAAGTCGCTGAAGTGAACGTTGTTTACGTGCCCGATGACCACCAGCCTGTGGACCATGATGTTCATCGAGTTTATCCTAGCGAAGGCAAAGGCTTCTAGCTATGAGCCATACTCTGCGTCGGTTGACATCTGCAAGCGATACGGTCACTCGAATGTTTTTTTTTCCAACAGACTCATCTCTTATTGCATTTCAAGATTTAATATATTTCCGAACTGCCTTATAGTGGCTTGATACCTGGCTGTTGTCCAAAGTTATTTTGGTAAACAGAAGTCATTTCCCCCTTATTTGTAGACAACTATAGTCGGTGCTACATCACCACCGGCGTAGCACGTTACCATGATCATGTTCTCACGGCAGTTTGCCACCTGGGTCTTAGTGCCCGAATATTTCGTTGGTAAACAATATCTTTACGTCCTTGACAGATCTTATAGAATATGAAAGTTTCCCTATCTATTCCTCATGAGTGTTGAAACACTCAGATTTACCTGAATGTGAGAAGCCTGAGCTTTCTTCACTGTCAGTTGTTGGTACCTGAACATGATGTTGCAATACCATGACCTTCCTGGATGTCCATTGTTGAATGGAGTATATTATATTTTCCCACCCTACTTGTAGGCAACCATAGCCGTGCTTTACCTCTTCAGCGATTAGGCTATGTCTCTCTGAACGTTGTCTACGTTTAAAACTGTCCCTCAACTCAGGCCAAGACTGAGCTGGTCACTAGGTCCAGTGCATCTATAGTAGGCGTTCTATGGACGCTGAATGGTTAGCCCTAGCTCTGTACTGGATACCTCTGTGCATGTCTGTATTGGCTTGACCTTACTGTAGTGTGGATCTGCAAATGACCAACCTCTGTTATGTCCCTCCACCCTGGATTCACATTGGTTACTACTTTCCTAAATCTTGATATGCGTAAATAATGTATTATTATCTTTGACATGTAGATGTCGAATGGTTCCTCACTCTGGAGTAAGTCAACGTCATTTTGTTGCAAGCCAAACAATGTTTGCGTTCACTCTACATGATATTATTTAATGGGGACAAAATCCCCGATTCTGCTGTGGGCTGGTGGGCTGTTGTTACAGTTTTCTGTAACTAAGATTACTACTTCTACTTTATTCTGTGTAACTTCAACATTGAGAGTGACATCATGGTAATAACAACATTTATTGCATGTATAATGCTTTACCTCGTCCTTGACTTATATCCGGCCGTCCCTCTTTTGCACCTTAAAAGAGAACCTAGCATATTTCGCTTGAAGCAATTGTTGGTTGTTTCTGCCTTGGTGAATATGTCTGAATATTCTCGGATTCCATCTGAGCGTTTAAACTAACATGATGATTGAAAAAAAATTGTCGTTATCCCATTGTATTGTGAACTTTCACTCGATGTATAAGCGAATGTGTGACATGAAACCAGCTACAGGGTCATGTACCTTTCTTGGAAAACGGATCTTTGTAGGATAGGAGTCCTCTAGCGGACGACACCCTCGGGCGTAAACTACTCGCCTAGGGTGGACTTAACACCTAAGGTGTTATTTTTCTACCCTCTCGGACGTAAAGGCAGGGATCCTCGAGTGGACGGCACCCTCGGGCGATTGCTCGCCTTGGGTGGACTTAACACCTAGGGTGTTATTTTCTACACTCTCGGATTTTCTAACTAAGGGCTGGGGAAGAACCACGGTCTTGGGAAAGGTCAGGGGGTGTCAGTAAAGAATTCCCCTAAAAACCAAAACAACTGATGTTTTCGCTACAAAAGCATCTAATTTATTATCTCCATTATACGATATATACAGCTTTTAATCTAGGCAACAGGAAGCGTCTGTTTAATACATTTTTAAGTTTTTATATTTTTTAATACCTTTTTCTCTTTATATGAGGTTTTTATTTGCTTTGATTGTTTATTATAAATCGTTAAGTTACAAATTCTAAACATTAATTATATATCCAAAACATCAAGTATAAAACCTAAATATCAAGTATAAAACCTAAGCATAAATCCCAAATCCATTTATTCCAAGTGTCTAAACGTCCATAGTTTAACAAAACACTTTGCTCCTTTATTCTATTTCACTTACTGAAATTCTTCAAAGATGCGGGCAGTACACCCTATACACGAATCACAGACGTCTTAAGTGGCGCAACACCTTAATATCCTTAATCAAAAAGTCCCTTAACCTAAGAATTCTTAAACTTAACACCTATGAAATGATCAAGTTGCCGGGACAATTCCGGTCTGTCAGCTTGTAATCCTATATGTGGTTTGTTTTCAAAGTAAAGGTTGGAAAGTGTAAAAAACCTGTTTAAATCCTAATCCTCTTGTAAAACCTTAAAGGCCGAAAGATGGTCAGAACGAACAATGGGATTTAACCAAGAGCTATTTTTAAAGTTAAGAAATAGACAATAGAGAACTCACCAATGGAATTGTTCTGGAAGAGCTGTATCTTCTAATAATAATTAATTTGTAATTCTAATAAACACTTTAAAACTAGTTTTCTCGCCCTTACAAAACAGGGCGAGACCTAACTTGTAACAAACTGGCTCGGCTCTGCACCTTAAGAGTTTAGAGCAATTAAGATGGCTCGAAGCTTGCTGTCCTGGAACGCCTGCGGACGAGAGACGACTTATGCCCCCGGGCAGCGTCTTTTATACTCGCCGCCATCTTGGCGCTGCCTAGCCCTTTTTTAATTGGTTCTTTGCCCCACCTTTCTGATTGGCTAGTTGCCTTACCTTTTTCTGGCTGGTTCGCCCTGGTCCTCCCTCCAGGACAATTCCCGGAGGAAAAGCCACTGCGTCCAGTCAGTAGGTGTAAAAAGGCCCAAACCGCCCATAGGGGGCGGGGGCTGGGGTTCGTGGGTGTAGGTCTGTTCCTTTGCCCATGCTCAGAGAGTCAGTTCTGGGTCTGTTCCGGAGCGAGGGGTACGGGCGGGAAAGTCTGGAAGTTCGGGGAAGATGTGTCCGTTTAAAGGTGGCCAAGGGGAGTGGGAAGTGTGTGTTGCAGGTACTGTCACGGTATTGATCGGGTCCCTGCACTGATCTCTGAGACCCCCTGTAACCTTGACCCTTCACCTTTCACCTTTAGGCGGAAGGTGAGGAGGTGGGGTATCTGCAATGCAGATATTACCAAAGTATTGATTAGGTGCAAGGCAAGGAGGTGGGGTATCCGCAATGCGGATTTTAGGGCCCTGTCCTTACCTTGAACATTTCTAAGAATGATACAGCTCTCCGTTCATTTCCGTCTCATAACACCTTAAATATCTTAGTTCTAGTATCCCCTCCTGTTGAACAACTAGGAGATAAGGTTAATGTTTTATGAGGTTAATTTTTTCGGCAGGTGAATTTGCCATTTCCTAAAATATGAAGTGTTTCCACTTGCCTCGCATGTAATTGCAGGGATTATGTGTCTTGTACTTTGCGCAAATAAAATAACACATCTCATGACATGTATTTCTTTCTCTGCTTTGAAGGTGGTTGTAATGACCACACCACAAATTGTCTGTACATTTAAGACACTTCTCTGTTTGAGTAGTGTGGTTTCCATAACACTGCCAGAGTGTACGAATGCTTCCCACGTTTTAGGAAGCGTTGCCTTTGGTAATGTACTAGCATATGTACATGAAGCACGTTTGTGTGTAGATGAGCTTCATTAGGAATTGGTGCTATAGGCGCTCCACTCTAAGAAAGGAGATGCGCGCGCTTTCGACGGGCCAATCAGCGATCGTTATTTTAAATTGGAGCATGCTGAATGGCTACAATTCACCCGTTAAAAGCGCGCGCAACTCCTTTCTTAGCGTGGAGCGCCTATACCTCGTGATCGCCATAAAGCTGACAACATTTATTCAAGTGCTATGAAAAAAAAACAAAAAAACAACTATAAAGGTAAATAATGAACTGGCACAGAGAAATTAAAATAGCATATAAAGCCACATTTAATAACACATCTCATAACATATATTTCTTTCCCTGCTTTGAAGGTGGTGGTTGTAATGACCACACCACAAATTGTCTGTACATTTAAGACACTTCTCTGTACGAGTAGTGTGGTTTCCATAACACTGCCAGAATGTACGAATGCTTCCCACGTTTAAGGAAGCGTTGCCTTTGGTAATGTACTGGCATATGTACATGAAGCACGTTTGTGTGTAGATGAGCTGCATTAGGAATTGGTGCTACCTCCTGATCGCCATAAAGCCGACAACATAAATATTTAAGTGCTATAAAAAAAAAAAAAACAACTATGAAGGTAAATAATGAACTGGCACACAGAAATTAAAATAGCATATAAAGCCACATTTAAGAAATACAATGACATGATCTGTCTAGTATGTAGCGCGATGGACGGACGCAATTAGAAGTCTCCAAAAAAAAATGTCATGACTACAATCGTCGACTCTCTCTGCAACCAGTCATGTGTACTGCACATGTTCGTGTCAGCTTTCTTCATGGTCAGTTATGGGTACCTGCTCATGATGCAATGGAGTTTATTATGTTTTCCCACACTATTTGTAAGCAACCATAGCCGGTGCTTTACCTGTTCAGCAATTGTGTCTCTTTTAAAACTCGTCACTCAACTACGGCCAAGTCTGGGCTGGTCACGAGGTCCAGTGCATCTATAGTAGGCGTTCTATGGACGCTGAATGGTTAGCCCTAGCTCTGTACTGGGTACCTCTGTGCCCGAATGTATTGGCTTACCCTGGTGAGGTAAAACTAGTTTTCTTTAAAGATTTTTACTACTTATCTACTCTGTGGAACTTCAAGATTAAAAATGACTTCAGGAAAATGACATTTGTAGCATATTATGCTTTTCCTTGTCCTAAACTTTTACATGGCCATTCTTCTTGCAATCAACAGGTTACCATCTACCTGTACCTGCAATTACACATGGAAATAATGCAAGTTTGACAAACTTACCTAAGACTACATTTCTTGTCCAAAGAAATCTATTTGGCCTCAACAGAAGACTAAAATGGATGCCACAGTTCTTAAGTTGGTAGAGCACATTAGTAGCCAACCATAAAAAATTGAAGTCCATATTAGGCGGGACATTGAAACTATTCTACAATACAGAAAAATAATGCAGTAGGTATAAAGTAGCCCCAGCTGACCCCGTCCTCGACTTATACCCGACCGTTCCTCTTTCGCATTTGAAGCTGTTACTTGCACGACCGAGCGTAAAGGAAAAACACGCAAGCACGGAAGTCTGCTTCCACAACTGCTTGACCAAAGTTGTCTTCACTTGTGGTCTGTACTCGGCGGGTTTTACCTACATACTGGTTATGTTGCCGTGATAACCGATATTGGTGTTTTCCTGTATGAACTTGACCAGAAATTAAATTTGTTTCTTACTTTTCCATTTTCTTAATATCTACATTTTATTTTCATCATTGTGGTGTGTTAAAAGGTGAGATGTCCTCGCCTATGCTGCCTGTGTTAAATTTGACAAACGCAGGTACCTGTATTTCAGAAAGTATTCATGCGATCACCCTCAAATTTTATGCTCTGGTCCATATATCCATGGTACATATGCACTGAAAAAATGGTTGCTCTAAATAATTTTTTTTTCTCTTAGTAGATAAAAGCAGTTGCATATTTTTTTGTTGAAAATTTCTACATTTTCAGACATGAAAAAATTCTCAAAATTTTTGTTTACACAGATTAACAATTTTAACTCTCTACAGAAGTGTACCAATATGTTATTGATATGTGTTCCAAATTTCAGAGCTCTATACCTAATACCTATGATACTTCTTCAGAAACAGGTACCGAAAAATGTAAAATATAGTTACGGAAATAAACTAATTTTAAACTTTAGGTGGGTTTTTGTTATATTATTCTACCATGTGTACAATTTAAAACATATTGAGTTGTAGGATCACAACCAAATTTTTGGTACATGAACAACATGGTGTAAGTGATCTTAATCAACAGTTTTATTCAAGTTTCATTCATGATTATGATTTTTTAAAAAAAATTGTAAATTTTCTGGTTTCAAAAAATTTTGTTTACTAAATAACTTTAGGTTTACAAGCAATATGTGCTATTAGATGAAAATGAAGGTTATGAATTGTACTTGGAAGATACCATCAGACCTAGGCTAACTGTGCAGAGAAAATATTGCAGAAAAAATTAATAAAACATTAGGCCTATAAATGTTTTAGACTTACGTAATCAGTAGAATTTTTTTACGCCGCATTGAATTCATTCCTCCCAGCTTTATTTAGGCAATTCTTGGACCATAGTCTGGTTCATCTGGGTTAGCTTCTTCCTGGGTTAGCTTCTTCATCATTCTTCCTTTTCTTATTCCTTTTCCTTTTCCTTGCTAGCTTCCCAATTGCGGTGGTCGCAGCATCGGCTTTCTGTATTCTTATATCGTCGATCTCTTGTCACTGCCTGATAGTGTTGAATCCGATTAGTGCTAAGCAGCCAAGTTTCTCAAGAACCTTGTATTTTCCAACATGCCCCTCATTGAACGATATCACTGCATCGTGCTTTCCCAGTTCGAGAACATCCAACCCAACGTAAACCGTCTTAGGGTAACGCAGCCATATGGTGTTATTGAAACTTTCGTTAACATTTTGCGTTTTACCGTGGAGACACTTTTTTAAGAGTTCTTCATTTGTGAGGTCTTTGAAAACTGGTTTGATGCACTGTAAGACCTCATATGGGAGAGAATGTTTATGGGAATAGGGCTTTCCTGTTTCAAGGCTCTTGTTGAACTTGCACCAAGAGTCTACTCCTTTAGGGCAGAGTTCGTGTTGGGACTTTTCGTCTGTGGATGCTTTATGGAAATAAATGGCCCATATTGCCTTTTTCATCTCTTTGAGGTCACTGGTATTTTTCCTGATGGCTTGACCATGGTAATTTTGAAAATTATCAATTTCCTTATCAGTGAGACGACCTTGCCCAGACAAGAATTTCCCATCGAACAGCTTCAGTCCTTTGTGTGCTTTCTTCAGTCTGGGTAAACGAGAGCCCATTCTTTTCTGGACATGGCCAACACATTCGAGCTTTTCAATGTTCACGCCTTGGCCATAAGGTAGGGACTCAACTACACTTTTGTGGGCCTTACTGTCCCCATCGCCCAAAAATTTTGTGTAGCGGACACCGCGCGTTTCAAGTGAGCGATTAAACATTTGGACTGCATCGGCAGCTTCCATCCCTCCACTATTTATTCATAGTTTTTAACGCAAGAAACCGCATGAGCATCTTTTTTTCCCCCACTAGGGTTCTTTACACAGCCTTGACAATAGTTCGTTAGACATTGTATATCCAATACTTTGCCTGTGTCGACACTAGTGATGGTGACTACATCGTTATGTGAAGTGTGACCACGCTTCTGCCAGCTTCCGTCATTAGCGATGAACAAATCTTTCGGCTTGTCACTTTCCTCATTTTCTACAATGGCTTCATTGAATACGGCTTTCATAGATTCAACTGCCACAGCTGCTATAGCCGTTCCTAAAACTTTATTTGTAGGCCCAAACTTAGTTAGTGGAGTTGGTAGACCCATTAGAGTGCACAGCATTTTGGCTGGTTTCTGGCTTCGACCGATTGAACGCAATCCATAAACAAAACGAAGATTGACCTCTGCCCCCTGTTCAGTCACATGGGAGTTTTTAAATTTATGAATTTCATCACAGTTGCTGCAGTTTAGGATAAGGTTTGTACACAGGCCCTTTCTACCTTGTATGTCATCAGAAAAAATAATACAATCTTGGCCGCCACACACTTTGCAACTACAAAATGAATTTATTGCATTATGCAATAAAGACATATCCATCAACTGGTAGCTTGAAAGAGGGTTATGGTTAGGCATATCATTAGGCCCATCTGATTTAGAATTGTTGTAAGGTTGTGGAGAGGCCAGGCCCTCTGATTGTACAATCTTTTTTCTTGATGATGAACAAGGAGCACATGATGTAGACGATTGAGATTCCGGTGTAGGCCTATAAGCACTTCACATACCTGATTTAGGCCTACATCTTCACCAAGATGAATAGGAAATGGGGTAGGGCTATGCTGCTTGACACTTTTAGTTATTTTCTTGTATACTTTGGAAAATCGTGGCAATTTTACTGGTTTTTTACTTCTTGACAGATGAAAACAATCTAGGCGCCCTAGCAGAACAAGTATGACAACAAAACAGTGGCAGCCAGCATAGCCAACATAACAAGACTTGAACTTGCATGATAGGAAACCTTTGAAAAATATCCCTAGGCAAATACAAAATGCGGGAGATTCAACTGCATACAAACCAATACTTACAACAAAGACAAACTTGATAAAAACAATTGACGCTCTGTTGTGCTTGATCTACAATGAGTTATTTAAACACATTTAAGATCAATTGTAACCAATATTGTTGTTAACTTTCATTCATTATACAGTTAGGAAGCACTTGCCATAAAAAAAAATCTTGCAACCAAAATTTTTTTGCGACCTTCTTACCTTTTAAAAACCATTCAGAAAATATTTTCTGGTCAAACCAGCTACGCACAGAGCATCCATAGCGTGTAACCTTTTCGCAAAAGTCGGCCCACTGTGCACATATGTCGTCCAGCCGTCTCGGATGTGTTGGGCTTTGTACACCTTATGCCACACACAGTGGTAATATAGTGCCATCTGCAGCCTTGCCTTGCACATAATGTACTGCATTATTTCCATTAAATTTTTATTCGTTACACATATCTTGTGGATAGCCTTTTTGCAGTCTGGACCGTCTCATTTGATTTGTTATGTAGTAAAACCATTTGGTGTATTTTTTTATAATTGATGTTTGACTACTTTCAGGAACTGGAACAAGTTGTCAATTTGTTTGCAATTGAATTCTCTTCTCGGTCTTTAAAGGCTATGCCGTGCTTTTCATGCATTTTGCTTTTGGGCACTACGATAGTTTTCCACCACCAACATCTCGTATTGCATTTTCCAACATTTTCGGAGTAACGGGTGTGCTTCCAAACTACCAGTCTTTGCTTGAAATCTGGACATAATCCAAAGCTAACATGAAGAAGATAATGAATTTCCCCCCACCCCCCTCTTTCTTGACAACCATTGTCATGACTATAGGTTCCGTGCTTTACCTCTTCAGCGATTGTATTTCTCTGAAAGTGATCGATGGTAATAGTGGTTTGTCCCTTAACTCCGGCCAAGCCTGGGCTGGTCACGAGGTCCAGTGCATCTATAGTAGGCGTTCTATGGACGCTGAATGGTTAGCCCTAGCTCTGTACTGAATACCTCTGTGCCTATCTGTAATGGCTTGACCTCACATAACATGAATCTACAAATATGCAATAACAAACCTGAGTTATGTCCCTCCTTCCTGGGCTGGCAATGGTTTCTTTTTGCAAACTAGATATCCATAATGTATTATACCTCTTCAGCATGTAAATTCTAGGAGGGATCCCCACTCTATTGTCGAGTCAACATAATTTTATTGCACAATTGTACTGTGTTTGCTTTCTATCTACTCTCTCTATGTGTTGTGGTAGCTGTGCCAAGGTCGTTGTAACTTCCTCATCGGTACGATATTGTTTGAAGGGTGTCTGTTTGTGGGTAGTTGTTGAAAGATGCAATCAAACATTTCATTTTTTGGGTTTGTAATGAAGAAAACTTAGGCATGGTAGCTTCAAGATTAAAAGTGGCATCAGGAGCAGGTAAATAACAAAATTGATGGAGTATAAAATCTCTTCCTCGCCCTCGGCTGTCCCTTTCGTACTTGAGGGTACCTTCATTAGTCACCTGACGTACCTTTGTTGAATTTCTTCACTTTTACATGTGTATTCTAAAATCAACATTTGGTAAAGCCACTGTGATCTAATCTCCCATTTCATACACAAAGACCTTGTCCTGATTGAATCACAGTGAATGGTGCATGACGTATACTTTTTACTGAAAACATGTTGGCGTTTTGCTATTGCTTGCAAAGAAGAAAGTTAGAAGCACTTTTAATGTACGTTTTCAGTTCCTTTGCTGAATTTCTTTACTTTCAAAATTGTCTTCGAATACATTTTTGGTCTCATTCTAATGAATTCTTTGACGACTGCTCCTTCATCACTTCACAGGAAATGTTCTTGATGGTAGTTGAGGTATCATACAATTGGGAGTCCAGACAACATATAATAGTAAATGTCTTCAGTTTCCACAGCATATCAAAGCAAATCGTTATTGTCAAAAATAAGTTTATGTCAATATCCATATTATTATACAAGAAACCATTTTTAACAATATAAAATATAAAAACAATCCAAACCAAACCAAACGTAAACATAAGCTCTTTAGTTGTTTTCATCCAAGTCGTTGTTAATGTCATTTACCAACTGCTCGTCATCGTCACACTTTGCATTGTTATTATTTTGGTCCTTGTCGCAGATTGTTCCTGGACTTTGTATCTTTTGTCTATATAGCACGTTCTTCGCCCTATGACTGCACTTTGCGATTACCAATCCTCGTTTTATTGAATTCATCTTTGAAGGCCTTGTCGAACAGGGATTAGATGCTTACGATTCATTTGCTGTTTTTCTTGGGAGCGGTCACCTTGTTATAGCGAGCTCCTTCACACCTGCCTGAAATAGTCCCGTTATGGGGAAGGTTTGTCAACCAGACTGGCGTACCCGACTCATAAGGGTCGATACTCGATGTACAAAGATAATTGGCATAGTTCATTCTCTGGTTTTCCTTAAGACTTCTTAATCAATTGACAATTAATTATCCACACATTATGAACTATTAAGTAACCTTTTTTTACACGTATTATTTAAATACAATAGGTTTAACGGTAGAATAAAAATATATTTACGAGTGCGACCACTTCATCCTAAGCTGTGTCCATCTTGACGGACTGTTTCTTGCTCCACAGTTACTACAATACCACACAACCATTTAGCATAAGCTTATTGAAATTAAGGTAAGCTCAAAAATCTTGATCCATTGTTGCTACCAGATGTTCCTTGAGGTACTCACTTTACTTGTTACCTTTCTGTTACTGCAATGCCGGTTCCACGCATGTCGTTGGAGCGTTTCAGAAAGTAAAGTTTGTCCTTGTAATTTTAAAGCATGACTATAGTAAGTCGTGTTGTATCGAGCCTAGCGAGGCCTATCCAATGTGCCCTTTCGACTTCACGAGCCTCAAACCGATTGCCAAGGCATTCTTCTATATTTTTACCCACCTTGGACTTGTCCCACGATTCAGGAGCACCTTCTGGACTCCTTATATTATTATGTTGTTCCTTCGGGACTGGTTCTCAAGGTAGTAAAGTTTGTTATCAAGAAAGTCCACTCTTTTCAAGAGAACGCTGTTGGCGGCTTGTACATTATTGTGGTCATCCTTGAGAACTACCGTGTAGTTCTCAAGATAAGTATTCCCACCATTTAGCAAAGTTCAAGAACAAATTCTCCGGTAGGCGATTCTAAATGTTTTCCCCTGTTGATGAGGCTATTTTCAAGTGATAACAACGGAGCAGTTTGGACACTACGTGTAATACTTAATTTCTGCAGTTGTTGTCTGCCTCTATGGATTCTGGATAGTTATTGGGACACTACACAACCATCTATCATTAGCTTGTTCTAATTTATAGGTTCAGGTGGGATATTTTGTTTTGCGGTTGGGTTGAAAGCCTAGTGTTTTGCGAGGCATATTATACAGCTATTGAAATTCTTCATGAATAAAGAGAGGTTGGTATATTTTCCTACATAAAATAATAATTCTCTATAAATGTCAAGAAACTTTGCATGTTGGATTCTGGACATTGTCGAAAGTATGGATGTTTCACTGGGATTGGATAGAATATTGCTTAACGTCTCATATTAATGCACT
The DNA here is from genome assembly GCA_024449915.1 of Sweltsa coloradensis. Taxonomy (NCBI): domain Eukaryota; kingdom Metazoa; phylum Arthropoda; class Insecta; order Plecoptera; family Chloroperlidae; genus Sweltsa; species Sweltsa coloradensis. The sequence goes on from JAMZAV010002976.1 coordinate 22,173, forward strand.
TTGGCAAGTTATTCAGAGCTATACATCTTTTTTTCTTCTCTTTTTCTTTTTTACATGTTCAAGAATATAAACCCTGACCGGTCCGTTGTCCGCCTCACTTATGTAAGTCCAAAGAGTTATTTAATTATTTTGGCTGAAGTCTACACTGAGCATCATATATCTCAAGTGTTACTTCCTTTTTGGAGCTCGAATCCTTTACCGGTCTGTTGTCGGCCTCAGTGATGCTAATAGCTCTAGGCCACACTTGCCGCTGCTGTCTGGCACCAAGGTTGTGATGCCGGCTAGTGCTGAGGTTAAACACGGCTCCCTGAAAGAAATGGATAAATTTAGATATGCTAGGTAGAGGTCCAAGCTCATTTATTGTGAACTTTACCTTCCTAAAGTTGCGATTTTTTGGTGTCTAGTCTCTATCAAGGGAGAAAGATGTCTCTACTCTCAACCATATTTGATGAGATATATTTGGCCTGGAAATATACTAAAACATACACCTCAACCAAGACCAAGGAGAGGAATCGGCAAAGGAATCAGTTGGCATCAGCCGGATGATAGATGAGAACATTTTAAAAGTTCGTGTGAACAATAAAAGAGTGACCTTGGTTATAGGCTGTTTTCACGTTTTAATATCAACTCACTTCATGTTACTTTACTGAAGACTGTTCCAAGCCGTCGGCATACATGTCGGCCCAGACATATTTCCAGAAAGTAGCTTTGGTCGGATGCAATAGGCGACTATCCTCGTTTTAAAATCTTTCTTCTGCAGTTAGATCCCACAGTCCCCAGCTGCTGTACCTGAAGTTGGTTATACCGTAGTTTAGTTGGGCAGGATTGATCTCAGACTCGAACCCTCGTCTTACATCCAGTAGCGGGCCAGTCCCTGTATCAAAGTCCCACCAACTATACTGACACCCATCTAAGCCAATGTCAGTGGTGCAGGTAAAGGAGGCAGTCTGGTTATGCTGATGCACATACTTGTGTTCTTTACACGTTTTAGTATCTCATCCCTACAATTATTATATGTTACTTTTTTTGAAGACTGTTCAAGCCGGCGGCATACAAGTCGGCCCAGACATATTTCCGGAAACCGGTCTCTGGTTTGACAGGATAGGCAACTATTCAGGTGGGCAGGAATGTGGTCAGACCCCTTCTTAAATTTAGCTGTGGGCCAGACCCTGTATTATAGTCCCACCAACTATACTGACACCCATCTAAGCCAATGTCAGTGGTGCAGGTAAAGGAGGCAGTCTGGTTATGCTGATGCACATACTTGTGTTCTTTACACGTTTTAGTATCTCATCCCTACAATTATTATATGTTACTTTTTTTGAAGACTGTTCAAGCCGTCGGCATACAAGTCGGCCCAGACATATTTTCGGAAAATGGTCTCTGGTTTGACGTGATAGTGGACTATCCAAGTTTTAATACTTTTCACCTGCAGTTCGATCCAACAGTCCCCAGCTGCTGTACCTGAAGTTGGTTATACAGTAGTTCAGGTGGGCAGGAATGTGGTTAGACCCCTTCTTAAATCCAGTTGTGGGCCAGACTCTGTATTATAGTCCCACCAACTAAACTGACACCCATCTAAGCCAATGTCAGGGGTGCAGGTAAAGGAGGAGGCAGTCTGGTTACGCTGATACTAGGGGTGTGCGAGTAGCAAATTTTGAATTTGAGTCGAGTATATCCTTTAGATACTCGAGTATCGAGTCGAGTCGAGTATTCGTTTCAATTTTTTATTTAGTTATCTATAGTTCCTGACCTTATTACAATATTATACTGTTGACCTATTTTTAGGGATGAGGCAGCTTAGGGTAAATTAAAAAATAAATGTATGGTTATTCAAACTAGGTCCACCAGGGTTTGTTGTTTCTTACATTATTTTATTATTCTTATCTTCTTTTATCAAAAAGTAGAAACTTTTTTCTTCATGATAAAAAAGAAGTAAGGCCAGCAGGCTGGTGCTGCCTCATGAGATCAATCAAATCACATCTCTTGTGACTAGTAGGTACCTAGTAAGATTCAAGTAGGCTAGGCCTATATCCAGGCAACAAGAATACGAATATGGTAGGCCCTATACAATAACCATCAATCTTTGGTTTAGGCAAAACAATTCAAAGAAAGTAGGTAACGAATAACGATACACTTTTCCAAGGTATTTGGAATTCCAACACTGATTTCCGAAAGGGTTGGGATAGGCCCGCAAGTAAAGAATCTCTGGCTGAATGGCCTTGGATATGATGACCAGAATGAGGCACAAGATCAGGGCCTAGAATTTTGCTGCAGGAAAACCAACTCTTGAACGTGTTCATGCTTCAGACTCTGCCTCCTCTCCGAAACAATGTTTTCTGCAGCAGAGAATTCTCGTTCACTTGCTACCTCTGTAGCAGGAATGCTTAAGTAGGTAGTACGGAAATCGAGATTTCAGGGACTGCATTAGAGATCTTGCAAATCCCTTACCAGGCACGTCTTTGTTGAGAAAATCAGTTAAGAATGACTCCAGTCCATGAATTATTGCCTGGTATTATGGCTGACAGCGTTGGCAAGGTCTCACTTGATACTGTGGTTGTTGCGTCATCAAAAGGCTGAAGAAGTTGCACATAATTTGAAGCCAAACTCCACTGATTAGTTGTTAGAATCTTGATACTATCGTCATCCACAGATGCTGCTGAAATGGAGGTCTTGTGTTGAACGAGTCTGTTTAACATTAAGTACTCGCTGTTCCACGGCGTTGGGCAGTCCTGAATGAGAACATGTTTTGTTTCCCCTAACCTCTCTTGCATAACCAGCAACCTCGCAGTTGCCTGAGGACTTCTTTTAAAGTGGCCGACCAAAGAACGGGCCTGACTCAACATCTTTTCAAGCCCGTCCGTTTTTTTAATAGCATCCGAAATGGTCAACTGAAGAGAATGAGCAAAACAATTGAGTGGATCCATGAGGTGTGGCTGATGTCCAGGACCATGTTTCTTGCATTGTTTGTATAAATAGGGATTGTTTGAATTGTTTTGTCATTATTATGCAAATTCCAACTAGCTAAGAGGCCACAGAGTTCTTCTGCAATCTTTATGCCTGTGTGGCTTTTGGGGAAAATAATATTTCCAAGACAATAACTTATTATTTCAAAGTCTTTACAACTTGTGAAGTGGCAAGTGACAGCTAAGTAGCCCTGGATGGCTTTTGATGACCACATATCGGTTGTGATTGCAATCGACTTCAACTTTCCACTGGCTAAGGCTTCATTTATTTCTGCCTGAATTTTGTCTTTGGTCTTTGTGTACAATGATAGTTCTTGAAAAAGTTGTCCGACATGGTAACTGATAACGGGGTTCTGCATTTTGAAACATCTCTTTATATTTTGGTTCATTGACCACAGAGTACGGATGCATATTTGCTGTCATCCACTCCGCTATGCAGTTGGTCAATACAACAGCTTTTGCATGATCTGCAGGCCACTTTTGTGGTTGATTGAAGCACTCTAGGATGGATTGTTTTCTCGGTGCCAAACCCAGCCCTGGGTCTTGAGTTTGACCACGTGTTTTTTCTTGCTTTTTTTGCGTTCGGCTATAACCAGCAATTGAGATTTTTCGAACTGAGCATACACTTTGGAATGTAGCTTTAGATGTCTATGTAGGCTAGTTGTAGACCCGGACTTAATCTTAATAGTTTTTGAACAGACGTTGCAGACTGCACTGGATCCATCTACTGTCTTCACACTGTCAACCACACTGGTGTTTCCGTTTTCTCAACACCAGGCCTAAGCCTAGGCCTAGGCCTACTAGTACTGGGCTCAGTTGGAGACCCAGGACGATCATCGACCTCTTTCCCCTCTAAATCGAGTTCATCCCTATGCATTATCACACTTATAAATAATAAAAATTTACAAGGAATGTACTTAGCAAGGATAGCCTACTAAAACACTTCAGACTTCCTACCAGGGCAAACTAAACTAGCCTACGACCACAACCATCTTTGCTTCAACGACGCCCTGCCTAGAAAACAAAACTAACAGGATGTAGTATCGAGGAGCACTGGGTAACAGTAAGACACGCCTCGAGACATAAGATAAAGCGGCGTAAAGACACGCCCACACTAATTTGGTCTTGTTGAGTTCACTGGTTGAGTTGCAAGTCTTTCTTGTGAAGTGCTTTGGATTACGAACATATGGAGTGGAACTGCGCATACGCAATGCACAGTTTGACATTCTAGCGTCAGTGAAATGAATGCAAACAAATACGGAACGAAGGAACATAAAACATGACTAACTACACCAACTACGATTTTAAAATACGTAAATACTAAATAGTGCTTTTCATGATAGTTGATCGTAAATATTAGTGAAAGACGCAACAAACAAATCCAATAAAGGATGTTTGTTTTCGACGTCGTGTAGGCCTAGGCCTGCATAGTCTCCTTGTTGTTCATCATAATAATTTTGAAAGCACAAAGTCTCTAGGGCCAAGGCCTACTTTTTGCCGTCACAGTACACACGTAGTAGGCCTAGGTTGTTATAAGCCTAGGCCTCTACACGTAGGCCTAGCCTTACTGTAATGATGTTGCTTTTCAGTTTTTATTGGTTTTCATACATGTAAAACTCGACTCGAAAACTTAAGAGCCTAAAACCAAACTCGACTCGATGTCGAGTATAAAAAAATACTCGCACACCCCTAGCTGATACACATTATTGTGTTCTTTACACTTTTTTGTATCTCATCCCTACAATTATTTCATGTTACTTTTTTTGAAGACTGTTCACGCCGTCAGCATACAAGTCGGCCCAGGCATATTTCCGGAAACCGATCTCTGGTTTGACATGATAGGCAACTATCCACGTTTTAAAACCTTCCATCTGCAGTTAGATCCCACAGTCCCCAGCTGCTATACCTAAAGTTGGTTATACCGTAGTTCAGGTGGGCAGGAATGTGGTCAGATCCCTTCTTAAATCCAGTAGCGGGCCAGCCCCTGTATCAAAGTCCCACCAACTATACTGACACCCGTCTAAGCCAATGTCAGGGGTGCAGGTGAAGGAGGCAGTCCGGTTATACTGATACACATACTTGTGTTCTTTACTTGTTTTAGTATCTCATCATTTCACTCATTTAATGTTAATTTTTGTGAAGATTGTTGTAGCGATCGGCATACAAGTCGGTCCAGACATATTTTCACAAACTGGTCTCATGTTAGCACGAATATAAACCCTGACTGGTCCAATATCCGCCTTACTGATGTTGGTTCGAAAAGTTATTTATTTTGACTTACATTGTACAATGAGTGCCATGAATCTTTTGTGTTTCTTTCCGTTTGGAGCACGAATATAAACCATGTCAGATCTAATCTCTGCATCACTGATGTTGGTTCAAAGAGTTATTTATCTTGGCTGGAAGGTAGATACCTTTATGTGATGTTTTATGACTTTCTTCTCAATAGGCAGGACCAGGGTGTTGGTCGGGACTAGGTAGGTAGGGATAGTTCACCTCCTCTAGGTCGAACTCTCCTAGTTGGAGAAAGGTGTTACTCTTCTAGGTCTACGTCACCGGCCGCGTTGATGCCCCGTGGGGGGGCATTGATTCTACCTGTGGCGACGATGCCCCCTCCCGAGGTCAGTGGTGGCGAGGCCATGATGCTTGGTGCTGGACGTGGTACCTGGTGCAGGTGACCGGTGTAGTTCTTCCACTTCATTTTTAGGAGTGGGTTGACCAGTGCATCCAGTCTCCTTGTTATCTCGATGCCTTGATGCATGACATACATATTACACATAGAAGATACAGTTCCAAGTATGTAATGTAAAATAATGTTGTGTGGGCTGTAGCGAGCCGTAACACGTATAGCCGTGACGAGCCTTGAGAATCTCCGCACTTGTCTGAGGGGTAGTCAACCGACACAAAAAACCACCCTCCACTTTCCGGAATCTGGGTCAGCTAGCTAGAAAGAACATGCATTTATGTGCCATCTGCCGAAGAGTAGAGAAATGAACCTAAGGTTAATAGTTTTACGTGGTCGATGATAATGTGACCACTTATTGGTATAATTTCTGTGCACCAATGCATTGAGAATAGCACTTTTTCCTGTACTAGTACTTGTCTCCTGCGCAACGGTAAGGTGCTTGTGCATCGCCCTGCGATGCACGTTTAAGATAGTGTCTATAGAGTAGGGCGACAGGTATCGCCATACTCTGCGTCAGTTACGTCTGCCGGCAAAACAGTTACTCTACAACGTTTTTCATCAGCCATGTCTCTGATTGCATTCTGCATTCTGGTGGAACACAAAACCACTCATCAGAATTATGCAGCCTTGTCGGATCTTTTAAAATATCAAAGTTTTAATCCCCCTCAACACAGGGGTGTAGATTTACCTTAATGAGAGAAGCCTGAGCCTTGCTCATCATCTCAGCTTTCTCCACAGTAAGTTGTCACCTGGTATGTATACAACCCTAGTCGGTGCTACATAGCCGGTGTCTTTTACTTCTTCTGCAATTGTGTTGCTGTACATGGTCAATGTTTAAAACTCGTCCTGTAACTACGGCCAAGTCTGGGCTGGTCACGATTCCCAGTGCATCTATAGTAGGTGTTCTATGGACGCTGAATGGTTAGCCCTAGCTCTGTACTGGATACCTCTGTGCCCAACTGTATTGGCTTGCCTTTACTGTAGTGTGGATCTACAAAACTGCAAATAATCAACCTCTGTTATGTCTCTTTAGCATGTAGATGTATAAGGGTTCCTCACTCTGATGTTAATCATCATCATTTGATTGCAAGCCGAACAATGTTTGCGTTCTCTCTACCTCCTCTACTTGATATTATTTGATGGGGACAAAATCCCATATTCTGTTGTGGGTTGGTGGTCTGTTGTTGAAGGGTGCGGTAAAACCTTACAGTTTTCTGTAAAGAAAAAGATTTCTATTTTTGACCTCATTTCTTAATGTTACCCCCCACCAAATGGTACAAGAGGCAACTAGGATTACAAAAACGTCTAGATCGATTATTGATCTCGTCCTGACCAACAATCCCGACAAGATAGAAAACTTGGAAGTGGCGACGGGCGTCAGTGACCATATGGCAGTGAAGTTTAATTTGCGATGGCAGCGACCAAAAGTCAAAGTTGTGAAGCGAAAATTATACAATTTTGCAAAAGCGAATTGGAAGCAGCTAGAAAGATCTTTCACTAGAAACTTGCCGGTATGCTCGCATAACACGGAGAACATAGAAGCATAATGGGACGAGTGGAAGACAGTGTTCTGGAAATGCGTAGATGTGGCGATTCCACAAGTTAACATGAGGGGCAAAAGAAAGTCACCATGGATAACCAAGGATATTATAAACAAATTGAGAAAGAGGGACCGACTGTACGAGAACTACAAGAGAACGAGTACCGACGAGAACTGGGAGAAGTACAGACGGATGAGAAACGAGGTCAAGACGGACACTAGAACAGCGCACGACGAATATGTCTGGAACCTTGGAGAGGGGAATGGAAAACAGCTCTGGAAATACATCCATGGCAAAGTGGGGAGCTCGGCGCCACAACATTTCTTGATTGCCAATGTCAAGGAAACCGATGCGCGAAACATTTCTGAGGCGTTTGCTAATAACTTCAAAGGGAATTTTGTAAGTACGGCTGCTAGCGACTCGGACATATTTCCTCCACACCAACCTAAAGTCAACTCCTGTTCGATGAAGAAAATCGTCTTTCCACACGAACATGTTTTCCAAACTATCAGACATATAAAACCGGATGGAGCGACAGGTCCGGACGGGATTCCGAGTAGGATACTTCACAAATGCGCCAAAGCTATTTCGCCATCGCTGAGCTACCTCTTCGGAGTGTCAATGGCTTGTGGAGAAATTCCCAAGGAGTGGAAGTCGGCAAACGTGGTTCCAATTTACAAAAGTGGGGGTCGATGCAACATAAAAAATTACCGTCCAATTTCACTTACGTCTGTGGTGTGCAAGATAATGGAGAAAGTGGTCAGTCAACAGCTGTTGCAGCATCTTAAGAATACACAAGCAATCGACACCAATCAACACGGTTTCCTGCCTCGAAGATCATGTGTCACATTGTTAACCTCTGTCATTGATGACTGGCAGCATACGATGGATGCTAAACCTGGGAGCCGTGTGGATGTTGTTACACTAGACTGGGCGAAAGCATTTGATCGGGTCCCGCACGAACGTCTTATGAACAAACTTCGGAGGCACGGAATAAGCGGTTGTGCTCTGGGCTGGTTCAAAAGCTTTCTCACTGGAAGGAGTATGCGGGTGACCTACGATGGAGCGCAATCCAGCGATTTTGTTGTAACTTCAGGGGTACCTCAAGGCTCCGTCCTCGGGCCCTTACTGTTTACAGTGTTTATGTTAGATCTGCCCAAATGTGTCAGTTCGGTAATTCGTCAATATGCGGATGACTGCACCTTGTACCGAATCATCAACTCTAAAGAAGATGAGAACATACTGCAAAGGGACTTGGACAACATTCAATTATGGTGTTTAGTAAATAGTATGTCACTCAACGATAGCAAATGCCACTTCATGAGCATAACAAAATCCAAAAGATTCGTCAGTACAACATCATATCAAATTAACAATAGAAAATTAAACTCAGTCTTAGCAATAAAAATTTTAGGAATAACAATAACTCGGGACATAAAATGGAACACTCAAACTGAATTGTAAGAAACAAAGCTTCAAAACTCTTAGGCTTCCTATCTAGAAACCTGTATAATGCTAGACCGAAGGTAAAACGTACTGTGTATCTGTGTCCCATAAAGGCAGTTATGTTATACGGATGTCCTGCGTGGCACCCAACCACTAAATGTAATATCAAAAAACTTGAGAGCATCCAAAACAGAGCAACAAAATTTATAACCGGAAGGAAGGACTGTGACAGCGATGAGAGGAGAAAATTATGCAATATTTTATCATTGGAAAATTCACTTACAGAACTAGATGTTTTGTTTCTTAAAAAAATGTTAAGCAATATTGTAGATCTTGATCCTTTGTACAGAATACAGTTGAACTACCGTTCAGCGAGATATGGGCGAGGAGTCACATTATGTCCTCCTTTTGCCAGAACATCGCTGTATCAGGAGGGTTTCTACTGTAGAGCTACAAATCACTACAATAGCCTGGATGTTGACACAAAAAACAGTAACTGTATGAAAACTTTCCGGAGACGATTTAGGGAGTCAACATGTGAGAGCATGCACATACACTAACACACACACACACACTCACACTCACACTCACACTCACACTCACACTCACAATCACACCAACACTCACACTCACACGTACACGCTTACATGAATGAACTAAACTAAGGTTTATAAATATTGTAAATATAGTGTAAATCTCATCAATCACCCATGAATCATTCATTGACTGCATCAATCATTATTCATAGATAAAAACATAATATTAGGATGAGAGTTGTTTTTAGTTATTTGTAGCCAAAGGTAGTTAGACACATGTCATTTTGGTATGGGGCTTGCCCTAATTTTCTATACCGTCATTATGTTTGACTTGTATGTTGTATTATGCATATTATGTATCTTGTCACTAACTTTTGAAAAATAAATAATAATAATAATAATAATAAAAGTGTCATCAGGAAAAAACGTCATTTGAAGCATATGTAATTCTTTTCCTCGTCTTTGACTTATTCCTCCATCTCTTTTTGGCACTACCTACCTGTGCACTCTCTTGGTTAGGTTTGGGCGTTTGGTTCTACTTGGTGAATACTCAGCTGTGTGTTTTGTCTGAATATACTGGCAGATCATCCTAGCGTTTAAATTAAACAATATACTGAGAAATTTTCTGTAAATAAGTTTCTCTTGTGGGAATCAAGACTAAAGGGGACATCTTACTAAAATATTAGTGTTTGTATAATAATGCTTTCCATCGTCTTCAACTTATACCCGGGCAGGCCCTTTTTACCACCTAAAGGGTCCCTACATCGGTTACCTGATTTTTTTTCCCGTGGTTCTGCCTTGGTGAATCAAAATCTTTGTGGTAACAAACAACTTCTCTGGTAACAGGTTAACTTTCCATGAGGCTAGCACTTCTGTCAGAGAGAGTTAATTGTTTTGTTCCTATGGTTTGAAATATGAACATAATAGTATTTCCATTTGTTTTGCATTTTGTTGGTTTACATTTGGTGCAAGTAAGGACTACTATGTGCCTTGTACTTTTCCCAAAATTTGGGAAACAAAAACATATTGTAACGGTATGGCGGGGGGGGGATCCCAAAACCAGTAGCCGGTTACGAAACGCCTCCACCAAGATTGAGTTTGTAGGGTTCAATCTGGGCCCTTTGGTAAAAACACTTGATTGACATTGAAAGTACGTTATCTTTTAATTGGAGGTATTTTATCTCTAGTGGATTCATTTGAATGGGGTTTAAATTTAAACAAGTATGAGATAACCAATGCTGACTACAATTTTAATATTATTAAGAACACATCATGTATAATAATATCCCCCCATATTCCCTTGGTCTGGTCTGGTCATTTAGGTAAGAGGGGCCCTAAAGGGGACCCACGACTAACAGTTAAGCTCGTGTTAATTTACTATAATCGCATTCCCTACATCCTGGGAATATTTCCGGCTTATGGTCTAGGCATGGTTTATAAAAAAGTAATGCAATTTTTTAAATAGTTCAAGATTATACAGACATAGTACAATACAAAATAAAGTTTGAGTTCCACTCACAGAGCGTCTTACTGGGACACAATGATGCAGAAATGCAATGTAGAAAGTGAGTGAGGCTCCAAGTCAAACTTTAAGTAACATGTTGCTTGAAGAGCCGAGTAGACTGTAGAGCTGTGTGATGATCAGGGACAAGTCAGTCTGAGAGAGCTGTGCTAGCAGGCACCCCTCCTTATACACCCAAGTCCAATCTACGTCACAGATGCCTAGGGGGGCCCACTTGAATTGATCAGGGTGGTGGGCCGTCCTATGCCTGCTGTGCTAGACTTAGAGGTGCGGCCTCATAAAAATGACATCTTGAATGGCTCTTATTTATTAGGTTTCTAGAAAGGGAAAGGGGTGACCTTGGAGGCCCCCTTTCTTAACTAGATGGCAAATTCTCAGTGTTTACCCAAATTATAATTGAAATCTTGAATGGCTCTTATTTATTACATCTCTAGAAAGGAAGTTGGACCTTTAAAGTCCCTCTCTGAACTGGATGTCGAATTCTCAGCTTTTTAGCCAATTAAAAAGTGACAGCCAGCTCAAGTGTAATAAAATAGAATACTTTATTACATCTGTCACTCGTCTTCGAATGCGAGCTGGGCGACAAACACCCGGATGTGGTCTGGCTTTATCAAGGCTAATTGGCTGGCGGGCTTTTTTTAGGGGAATTTTATAAAGATGTATGAAAATGTATAAAGAGTTAAATTACTGTAGGCCATTCTTTTTCTAGTTGTACTTGTGTGATGCAAGCCTGTTACCACTGGGCACAACTAGTTGACTTTGTTTAGACAGTTGAGCAACAAAAGGGCACACACAACTGTGAAGTTCAATGTCAAATTTGGTTAGAAACCTTGGTGAGAGGGGAAATTTTTAAATCACCTCATTATAAATGCACGAAATATACACAATATTGTGCTTTGGACTTGTAGAAACGAACCAAGCTTAGCCAAGCAAAATAGTTGCTGTTAACACTTTTGGCACATCATGGCACACTATGGCTTATGTTATATTTTTGGTTCGTTACACGATCCCCCCCCCCCAAGCGTACGCGCCACCTGGCAGCGTTCAAACAAAGAAACTCCTGGTAAATCCAATTCAATTACAATGTTCTGAAGAATCTAAGTTATTATGTGACCAATTTACCTGAATAAAATAAGAAATGAAACAAAAAAAAATCTCCAAACCAGATCTGTTAAAAGTAAGATTAAATTAATAAAATAATACGATATTTAAAAATAAACACAATATTTATTAAAAATTCTAAATCCCAACAGGTTGGATCCAGTACAATACTGTTAGTAATATTAATTCTAACCATAATACTAATTATAATATAAGCAATATTAAAGCAAAACATACACAAAATGAAACCAATGAAACCCAAGTACCATAAAAACACAAAATTGTTGAAAATGAAAAAAACAAAAATTAATTATTAATAATTAAACAATCAAAAGAAAATGTTCAAGACTTTTATCAGAAGCGGACTAAAAAATTGTCTGTTGTTCCCACATGATACTTGTAATTGCCAATGTCCACTTACTTTGCAACGTCACCATTTTTTCCCGTAGCGCACTCCTTTGGCATATCACACCCCTTTGTGTTCCCCGGGCTCCCAGCTATCCGGAACCCGGGCGAGAGCCACTTAGGGGTACCTTTTTGGGGGAAAAGGGTTTACACAATGCGCATTCGCAGGCCGGGTTGACTTTCGTCGGGGAAACCATCGGTGAGTCTATTGTCATGTCGATGGTTGGCGAGACCCTTTCCCTTGGTAGGGTCTCTGTCTCCGACAGGTAGGGTCTCCGAATAGTACCACTCCTTACCGAGGATGGCCAGTACCCTTTACAAAGTAAGACGAAACGGTGGAATTAAGAATGTATCAAATTACTTTAGGACACTTAATTAACAGACCTTTTGTTATTAAAGAAAATATAATAGGACCTGATAGGTACCTTATTTTAAGTGGAGATTATTTTGTGGAATAGAGAATAACACCAACCATTAATGTCCTCAACTTTTATGATTAAATTATTGTGGGGTTTAAATAAATAATTATTTCAATGAAGACTCAAATAGAAAAAATAAAAAATTTTATTTTTTTTATGCTTGATTTAAGCAATTTTTTGCTGCAATTATCTTCAAATGTTAGATGAAAGGTATTTCATATTTTCTAATTGTAGGCTGCGTAAATTAGCACTTCCTATTGATATTGAACAAAATTTCTTCAAACTAGATAATTGGTTCAGTACTTATTTGTACCATATCCACTTGTTAGTATATGTAAATTGGATATGGCACAAATTAGCACTAAGAATGGTGTCATCTGATGGATATGGAACAAAACTGACATTGCTAAAAAAATGCTTAAGCCTAATATTTGACTATATTTTTTTTTTATTAGCAACAATAAGCACTAACAATAACTCGAAAACATCTAACTCCAAAAAGCAAAAAAGGGATATGGCACAAATAAGTTCTGAGGTGACGATCTGTAACCGCGTGGTATCCAAACGCGGTATGACCGGTTCGCTTGCAACGTTCACATAGGGGGCTTTCCCTAGTCGTACGTGAATTTACAGGGTTTCTGTTACCTCTCGCACTAGGCATAGGATCTCTCCGATTTTTCACGGTTTGTGGGGGTTTAGATTTTCCAAACTGACCCCCGGATTGACTTGGTTCCTCAAAATGTCTATTATCACGGTGTGGTCCCCTGTCCCTGGGAGGGTTTCCTCCAAAATTCCCACTATGGTTGGGGGGGACCCCTATCTCTAAGTGGACCAAAAAATTTTAAAACATTTCTATTAGGGTTTTGGGTTGACCTCTATCTCTGGGTGCCTGAAATTGATTCTGGTTAAACGTATTACCGGGGGGTTATCATTATTTCCAGCATTGGGTCTCCCTTGATTGTGAAACAGTTGGCGCTCCCTTTTAAATTTTTGTCCCTATAGTTTTTCCTGTTTTTTTTTTTCCTGTTTAATAACCTTCTTACAGTCTGCTCTAGTTTCGTGAGTAAGTCTTCCTTTTCCCGGTCTAGGTGAATTCGAGTAAATATTAATGCCCTTGGTTACGGGGGCCGTTACTGTGATTGCGGATGCATTTGGTGACCTTTCGTCCCAGCGATTACCTATTAATAAACACGCGTTTTTGCAATAACTGATGTGTTCTAGTACTTCATCTGGAGTTGTGAAATTGAAAGGTGCCATCCTATCAATGAAACACGGAAAACATCCCATAATGATTTGATCCTTTTTTTCTAATTCTGTCATTGTTTCATTGACTTTGTGACACAAGTCGATTTTATCAAAGAAATACGTTTAAAGGGCTTCATGTTCATGTTGCACCCGGTTTCTTAATTTGATCTCGTTATTTTCTTTTATTGCCGATGGGTTCAAAGACTTGCTTTAACAAAGGTTAACACTTCTTTGGCTGTGTGTTCAGGCTGTATTTTATTTTTAAACCATTTATAGGCTGTCACTTCAAACTATAATTAAATGTTCCTTCTTTGCTCTGCTGCGTTCCACTCATTAAACATGATGGCTTTTTCATTTTTTTTGTATGAATTCTGCTACATTTTCACTTTGAAGACCCGTGAACACAATTGGTTCGTATCTAATTGGGCGACTCATTGTGGTAGATAACACGTGAGACTGAGGGGTTCTGTCCTCGTCAGTGTAATTTAATTGTAGCACAATTAAATCTGGTTGGGCGTACCCAAATTACTGTTTATAATATTAGGCGTTGTGGGTGGATTTGCTGCTATACTGCTGGGTGTTTCTGCACTGCTAGCTGGTGTAGGATTAGGTGCTATCAATGGGTCAATTACCTCGTTATCAATTGTTTCTGAATTATTTATTATATTTCGTGTATTTGCCTGACACCCTGACGGACCTGGTTCATTAATATTATCGTAATGAATATTATGTTTACTTGTAGCTGAATTATTTGAGTTTTCTACCAAATCTGGTTCACTCTCGTCATCTAAATTTCTGTCGTCATTAAAATCTTCTATTGGTATTCTATAATTCACACGAGTATTTTTTGCGAAAAGAATTATTTGGCACTTGTGGTATAAATTCACTGTTATCTAAATCACTTGTTAGATTGCCTCAGGAATGTGTCTACTAGTCCAAGGACCTATATCACTCATGATCTCCCTCTATTAACAGCTCGGGGGTATCCCAATATTTGACATGACTTAAAGCAAAAACACTGTAACATTGTTTTTATCACCTCTTTCATTTATCTCATCACTGAATTTCCCGGGTTTAATACTTGATTATCTACCGGCAAGACTCCACCATTTTGTAACGGTATGGCGGGGATGACACAGTTTGTGTCCTCCCCAAACCAGTAGCCGGTTACGAACGCCTCCAAGATTGAGTTTGTAAGGTTCAATCTAGGCCCTTTGGTAAAAAACATTGATTGACATTGAAAGCTATCGTTATCTTTTAATTAAAGGGATTTCACCTCTGGTGGATTCAGTGAATGAGTAAATAAACAAGTATGAGATAACACAAATGCTGACTAATATATAACATTTATTTAGAACACATCATGTACAATAATATTCCCCCATATTCCCTCGGATCTGGTCTGGTCATTTAGGTAAGAGGGGTCTGGGGGAACCCCGACTAACAGTTAAGCTCGTGTTTAATTTACTTTAATCGCATTCCCTACATCCTAGGAATATTCCCGGCTTATGAGTCTAGGCATGGTTATACACAACATACAATGATTCCCTAGTTCAAGATTATACGGACATAGTACAATACATAATAAAGTTTGAGTTCCACTCACCAGAGCGTCTTACTAGACACAATTGATGCACAAAGGCAATGTAGAAAGTGAGTGAGGCTCCAAGTCAAACTTTAAGTAACATGTTGCTTGAAAGCCCGAGTATACTGTAGTGTGTAGAGCTCAGTCTTAGAGCGAGTCTGAGAGAAGAGAGAGCTGTGCTAGCAGGCATGCTCCTTATATACCCAAGTCCAATCTACGTCACAGATGCCTAGGGTGGCCCACTTGAGTTGCTCACGTGGTGGCCGTCCTATGCTGGCTGTGTTAGACTTAGAGGTGCGGCCTCATAAAAAATTGACATCTTGAATGGCTCTTATTTATTAGGTCTCTAGAAAGGAAGTTGTGACCTTTAAAGTCCCTCTCTGAACTGGATGTCGAATTCTCAGCATTTAGCCAATTAAAAGTGACAGCCAGCTCAAAATGTAATAAAATAGAATACTTTATTACATCTGTCACTCGTCTTCGAATGCGAGCTGGGCGACCAACACTGGATGTGGTCTGGCTTTTTTTCAAAGGCTAATTGGCTGGCTGCTTTGTTAGAGAATTTTATAAAGATGTATGAAAATGTACAAAGAGGCCCCTTCTGTACTAAATGTATTGTGTAAGCAAGCCTGTAATTACTGGGCACAAAATAGTTGACTTTGCTTAACAGTTGAGCAACACAAGGCACACACCCAAATGTGAAGTTCAATGTCAAATTTGGTTAGAAACCTTGGTGAGAGTGAATTTTTAAATCACCTCATTATAAATGCACGAAATATACACAATATTGTGCGTGGACTTGTTTAAAAAACGAACCAAGCTTAGCCAAGCAAAATAGCCTTGCTGTTAACATTATGGCACATCATGGCACACTATGGCTTATGTTATATGTTGGTTCGTTACACGATCCCCCCCCCCCCCCCCCAAACGTACGCGCCACCTGGCAGCGTTCAAAACAAAGAACTCCTGTAAATCCAATTCAATTACAATTTTTCGTGAAGAAACTAAGTTATTATGTGACCAAATTTTCCTGAATCAAAAGAAATGAAAACAAAAGTAAATCTCCAAACCAAAATCTGTTAAAAGTAAGATTAAAATTAAATCAAAAAATACGATATTTAAAAATAACACCAATATTTATTCAAAATTCTGAGTTTCCCCAAAAGGGGGAACCAGTACAATACTGTTAGTAATATTAATCCTAACCTAATACTAATTATAATATAAACAATATTAAAGCAAACATACACAAAATGAAAACAATGAAACTCAAATACCCTAAAAAACACAAAATGTTGAAATGAAAAGAACAAAAATTAATTATTTAATAATTTAACAATCGAAAAGAAAATGTTCAATACTTTTATCAGAAGTGGACTAATAAATTGTCTGTTGTTCCCACATGATACTTGTAATTGTCCAATGTCCACTTACTTTGCAACGTCACCATTTGTTTCCCCCAGCGCACTCCTTGCATATCACACTCCTTGTGGGTTCCCCCTGGCTCCCAGCTATCCGGAACCCGGCGAGAGCCACTAGGGGGACCTTTTCGGCGCAAAGGGTTTACACAATGCGCCACGCGCAGGCCGGGTTGACTTTCGTCGGGGAAACCATCGGTGAGTCTATTGTCATGTTTTGGGTTGGCGAGACCCTTTCCTGTGGTAGGGTCTCTGTCTCCGACATTGAGTCTTCCGTCATTTGTTCCTTGGAATCCTCGGTCCCCCACGTGCTCCATCTTTACTTTGGGGTTGTCGTCCTTCATGGGGACCCCGGGAAAGACTCGGTGGGTATCCTCCGAGCTCTCGCTGATAGGGATGACTCCACCGCCCTTGCTGCGCTGGCCAGGACCTCCAGTCCCCTGTAGTGAGGGACAGGAGTGATAGGCGTCTAGAAGCTCTCTTATTGTTGGGTTTTATGGGCGTTGATTCACAACGCCGGAGAATGGCAAGCGGGTTTTTTTGACGTGGGGGAGGTCTTCTGCGGTGTCGTCCGCCACCGCCCCTTTTTTGGTACCACTCTAGGAGCGTGCATTGTTGACGTCACTGGGGGCGCCCCCACCCGGATGACATGGTCGGGCTCAAGGAGGCCATTGGAAGGTGGTTGGAGCGTCTCTGTGGTTCCATGTTTGCTGTGGCGGATGGTTGTGGACGTCTTGGATCCCAGGATTTTGCCTTCCTTAGTGTACAGATTCTCCCCGGGACGCGTGATGGATGTCGAGGTCCTCGTCGAGAGGTTCATTGCGGCCTGCGGGGGACTAGAAGGCTGTCAGGGTTCGGATCCGGGATTGGTTCTATTGGACCGTAGGCCAGAATGGGAAAGTAGCCTGTCGGGACGGGAACCACTCGGGGTAGTCTGGTTGTTGGGTCGACCGGACAGGGAAAAAAAACTGTAAAGTGACCCAAAGGCGACCCTGGTCGAGTATATAGTGTGGTACCAAGATCCACTCCTGGGCCAGATGGGGATAATACGGGATTGGGTCCGAACCTCTAGCGATCGGGGCGAGTGACCTCCATATTCCGCTTGTGGTCCTGTGGCACCACCCAACACTCCATAGTCGTCCGGGAAATGGGATCAGCGTCGGCATCGGTCGTCGAGGTGTCCCGGAACTGGGGCGAGGGAGTTGGCCCTCTTGGTTCCTGAGGTGCGATCCAAAGCCGAACGCGTGGACCTCGTCATATTGGCGCCCGCGCCATACGGACTTCCGGGTTTTGCAAGGTGGCGGCCTGTTGCTTATGGTGATTATTAGATTGTCCCTTTTGGCGACGAAATTGTCGATAATGATATTATAGCGTTCCAAGGGATAGGCCCCCATGTTTAATCGGTTAATTATGACATTCGCGATATTCAACGTGATTAAAAGACCTAAGTAGATGATTTTGTCTCTGTCATCGGGTGTGACAAGTATGGGGTTGGGCGCTTTGATTCCTACGTAATTAGCAGTCCGAGCCGCTATAACCTGGAAAGCAATTATTGATAGGAATCTAACATCAGTATAACTAGCTCTGAGCAGATGACAATGGAAATGGTCGGCGAGACAATGTATCACACACACACACAGCATTCGCCAGGGTATAAACGTACCGCAAGCGTACCAGGGCTTACCCAAGGAAAACCCAGAGTCCTGAGGGGGGGACGCGGCGGGGCACAGCTACCTCCTCCTCCTGTGGGTTGGTGCGCTCTGGAATGCCTAGGCTACGCTATGACTGGTGGTGGTGAAAAAGAGGTTGGCTGAAGGCCTTGAATAAATTATGATAGTGGTAAAGCAAGCAGTTAGAGATAAGAGGGAGAAGCTGGTTTTGCTATGAGGTAGACAAAACGTTCGTTGGAATGCAATTTATGTAGATAAACATGGTTACAAAGACAATTTATGTTGAGATTACGAGAGAAATGTTTGTTGTGCAACAGTCTTTCTAGCGGCTCCGTTCACACCTTCCCAACTACTTCATGAACTTCAACACGGCGCGTCGGTCAGGCCACGGTCTTGGATAGGGACCATGGACTGCTAGTTGTCAGGATTAACCAGTAATACACAGAACGCAATCTTTCTCTCTCGCACACAAAAGCAGAATTTTTATTGCAGATATTTACAGCTCTAAGGTTGAATTAAGTGACAGACATACAGTATTTACAGTTGATAAACATACATAAATAACAGAAATGTATAGTTTGCGACAGAAGCTTTATATTTTATAAGTTTTGTCGTTTTATAGTTTTTAGTTGTGTTTGTAATGTTTTTGTTATAAATGACACTTCTATTCTAATACATATGTTTGATTATTCCTAAACATGTATCAGTTATTGGGGAAGCACAAACCCATTTCAATTTTTACGGTATTGCACCTACTCCTTGGCAACAGTTTAAATTTCCTCTACTCCTAGGTTACAGTAATTCATTTGCTCTAATGTTCATTAATTTTTGGTTTGTTCCCCCCCCCCCCCCCCCCCAAAAAAAAAAAAAAAAAAAAAAAAAAAAAAAAAAAAATTACAAAATTCACATCTTAAGACAGTAATTCTTAAAAGTGTAACCCCTAGTGCTTTTGAGGTGAGTAACGTTAAACTAACCCCCCAAAGGAAAAAATTTTTCATTAATGTTAGGGGCTAGGTAAAAATGGCAGGTTAAAATACCCTTTTCCTTTAGGACTTCAAAAAAATGGTTCAGCTGAATTCCTGATTTACTTTATTTATTGAAAGCTTGAAAACAAAAGAAAACTTGGGTAAAATTTAAAGGCCTTAGAACTTTTCAAAAACGGGGCTTTGAAAAGGGGAATATTTTAGTTTTTATGTGCAATATAATCCGTTTGGGGCCTACAGGTTCGACGGGAAAGGACGCCCCCGTTTTAAAAAATTTTGGGCGACAAAAAGGTTTTTTTAAGGGTTTTCCCTAAGGGAAAACACCAAAAATTCCATTGAAAAAAAAAGTTTTTTCAACGGGGGGGGTTGCAGTAGTTTTGTTATTTTTATGGGGGAGAGTGAATAAATTTTAAGGTAAAAAATTCCCAAGAAAATTACGTTTTATTTCATTTCCCTTTATTTTTCCCCTTTCTTGGGTTTACACCGTTAGGTTTTTGACGGAACCCCCAAAAGGGGGTGGGAAGTTTTTAAAGGGATAGAAATCCTTTTTGGGTTAATTTTAAGCCTTGGGAGGGAAAAAAAAATTTTTTTTTTCCGTTCAATATAATTTTGGGGGTTTTGGGCCTACAAGGTACGGAAAGGGGGGAAAGGGGACCCTCTTATTTTTTGGAAAAGGGGGGACATTCAACCTTTTAATTTTTGACCTTACATTTTAACCCAAGGGGGTGGGCTAATATTTTATGTTGTAAAAAGGGGAAATAATTGGTTTTAAGTAAAAAGTTAACCCATTAGAATTTTTTTTAAAAATTTTTGTTGGGTTACCTGGGGGTGGCGCAAATCCCAAAGGGTATTTTTTAAAAGGGGGATAGGAATTTCCTCCCTGTTTTCGAGGAAAAGGTTCGAAAAATTTTGTCCTTTAAAAGGAAAAAATTTGGAAATTGGAACCAAAATCCTCTTGGATTTTCTTGGAAAAAACCTAATACTGATTTTTTTCCCCAAATGGAGGTTGGCTGAAATAATATTGGTTGTGCCCCAAAATTTTTTCTTTTAAATTCTTTGTGTTGTGTGTCCCAATCCAGAGGGTTTTTTTTAAAAGGAAAAACTTCGGAATTTTGTTTGGGGGGGTTGGCGGATCTGCCTCCCACCCAAATGGGGGAAAATTTGGACCCCTGGTTTGTGGGGATTTTTTGGGGCTTTTTCCCGGGGGGCCCCCCCGGTCGCAAGTTGTGGGGAATTTTGAATTGGTTTGTTCCCGGGGCACCACCCCTTTTGCTTTTTGTTTTTGTCCCGACCCGCGGTTGAATTTTTTGGGGGTTTGTTTTACTTTTTGGTTGGTTAAATTTTTTTTTTAAAAAAGGGAGGTGTGGGGGCTTTTTGCGTTTTTGTTGTGGGAGCCCCCCGGTTTGTGTAAATTTGGGTGTCCTTTGATCCTAAACCCTTTTTTTAGCCCCGAGTTTCAGTTTGGTTTTTTTCCATATTTGGGCGGGGGGTGCTCATTTTCCCCGAAAGATCGAAATCTTTTGTCGTGGTGGGGAGTTGGCTTAAAGCGTAGTCGATTCTTTTTCTTTTTTTCTTTTTTGTTTTTTTTTTCTTTTTTTTTTTTTGGGCAAGCTGAAAACTCTGCGCCATTGAATGGGGGTCCTTGTCAGTTTTTAACTGGCTATTGCTCCGAATTGACAGAATACTTTGTAAGACTCGTTTCATGTCGAGTGCGGGTTTGAGGTATATTTCCACGAAGGGATACCGAGAATATTCGTCAGCAGAATCAGTAGGTATTTTCCCGTCAGGGTACGGACCATCAAAGTCATGACTACTTTTCCCCACCCCCTTTGGAAGGTCAGTAGGACAAAATCGGGTCTCGCGTTTTTTTTGGTTATTTTTTCCTGGCAGGGTATGCACGACTTTATGACATGAACGGTTTGTCCAATTGGGAACCACAGTTTTCTCGGATAAGCGCTTCGTTTCACCATTCCGGGGTCCCCTCGATGTTCGAGGCATACGCATCTCATGGAGAGCGGGTGGATCACTGCCGGTCCCGCGTAATACTCTCCTGACCCGTGGTTATTTCGTCGCGTATTCTCAGGTATGGTTTTAGCTGTTCTTTTTCCCACAGTTTGGGGCTGTACCGGGGGGATGCTTGAAAAGCTTCATCAGGATTTTGAAGGTTTCTTTCTTTTGCAGTTTAAATTTCAACATGTAAGGGACATTAAAGCGGGGCACGACGTTCTGACAAGAACGTTACGTATCTTTGGAACTTTGTGCTGGAGGGTTTGCCCGTTGTAAAAGGAATGGGGCGGGATAAGTAGTCGGCGGATTTTTTTTTTCCGTTTGGTGGAGGGCAGGGAATTGATAGGGTGATGCGAAGGAGTATCTCTCAATGCGGGCTGAGGGAGGGGCCTGGGATTAGAGAAAATGGATCCCGGGGGCTTGGAGTCGGTGTGGAGGGAAAATTTGGAACCACACAGGTACGGGGGGAAATGCTCCATTCCATAAGTCGCTGATACCATCTCTCTCTCATTTGAGAGACCGTTCCCTACCGCTTTTGGGGCTCGACTTTTACCCGACTTCTCCACCGTTTTGCCACTTTGTTGCGATGATTGCACCTCCCCCAGGGGCCCGGGCATAACATGCAAGTGTGTTTCTTTGTTGGCATGGTATGCAACGAGGGGGCCCACAATCTTGTGATTTTATTTTTGTTAAAGGTGGGTATGTTTTTGTGCCCATTCCACTCCCCATTGTTCTCATAACTCTCGAAATGGTTTTGTGACCGAAGCCAGGTCTGGGAAAAAAGACCGCAGTAGTTTACATGCCCAGCAAATTTTACTTCAGTTGGGGCTGGGCGGCATGTCAAGGGTTGGAGATCGCCATGATCTTTTCGGGGTCATCGTAGGCCCCGGTTTTTTAAATAGGTAACCCAAAAAATTTTAGTCAGTTTTTGTGAACGGGGACTTCTTTTTGTTGAGTGTTTTACTTGTCGCAAGCGTTTAAAACACATACCAAAGCTTGTCGTGTTTTTTGCGGTTTTTCCATAACAAATATTCGTCACTTACGTTAAGCCCCCCCCCCCCTTTTAGGTGCCTAGCACCGCCGAATGTGTCTTTTAAAAAATTCAGAGGCCGAAATAACTCCCAAGTTTGGCGCTTATACCCCCTCAGCCCATTGCGTTAAAAAGGGTTTTGATTTCCGAGATTCTAAATTAACTCAAGTTGAGGTAACTTTCATTAAGGTCGGGGTTAGAAAAGTGGCTGCTCCCTTTAGCGAGGTTACAAAATCCTCTATGGTTGGGGTTCATGTCTGCCTTTTTTTACGGCTTTATTCGTTTCCCCCATAGAGCATAAAGAACGGCCCCCGGGCTGTGGGGTTTTGGTACTACAATACCCGGGGAGACCCCCGGCGTTGGTCCATCTACGTTTCAATGATGTCAGCATCCTCGAGAGTTTTTTTTCACCTCCCATATCGCCCCATTAAAAGGGATTTGCCCATGACGTTGGGCTCTGGGGGTACGGTTTTTATCAATGTGAAAGTCACTTTGGGGGTTGGTCATTTCCCAATACCCGAAAAAAGGGGGAAATGAATTTCTCTACATAGTGCAGGGTTACTGCAGGATAAACCCCAGCACGTTTTTTTAATAAGACCCAAGTTAATTGAATCGCTGCAACTAAGGAGGGATTCTGAGTTTTTCCCCTTTTAACAAAAATTTCAGATTCAATAATCTTTTCCTTGTATTTTGGGGGGGCATTAAATTTTTCCCGTCACAACTAGACCAGAGTTGCTGTTGTACGGAAATATTTTGTTTTGTCGATTGCGTTTTGGGTTTTTTTCCCCATTTTATTGAAGGTGTCGGTTGAAATTTTTGTTACACTGTACCGGGTCGGCCCTGAAATTTTTTTGGTGTGTTTTTTTAGCATGATACTGGCTGTTATCGGGCCGACTTGTTAGGCTTATTTTGAGAGGGCGAGTTTTCCACTACCCTTAGCTTGTAGTTTGGGCTCGGGGCCCGAAAAGTCTTCCGGTTCATGACAGACATTGTTAGTTGTATGGGGTAGCATGCACAAATGTCTTTACTTACCCGTGGGCCTATGGGGGCTGCTGTGGGGCCTGCAACGGATTAGTTTTCCTTCCGATCGCACACTTTGGGGATAATGGTTGGCCTTCCCCCGTTTTTTCATGTTTTGCTTTGGGAGGGCAGGGTTGGGCCCCCAGTGAGGCCCAAACCCTCCCACAGTTTTAGCACTTTCATTTTTTTCATTAGTCATACCCGGGTGTTTTTTTTTCCTTCCCGGGGATTCTTGTGCGCAGCTGAGATTTGTTTTTCTTCGGTTGTTTTGGGTTTCATTGACTGCTTCCTTGTTCCTCGATAGTGTGCTCGTTTTTCAGTATTTCGTATGCTCTCCCCTCTGTTAAAAACATCAAGGGTAGCGTGGATGGCGTAAAGCATACCTGGGAGCCCACCCGAAGTCAATGTTGGTCATCTGCGACTTTAAACTCACGGGAAGTCATGAAAATCGAGGACTGCGCTAACTTCAAAAGCCTGGAGAAAATTGGGCTAGTGATTCTTCCTAACGATACCTGCCGAAAGGTGTTAGTTTTGAATTTAGTTCACCCCTTTTAAGCAAAATAGGTTGAAATTTTGATTTGGTTTTTCATAGATCCTGAGTTGTGCCTTCAGCACCTACGCTTATGTAGGGTTTTGGTAGATTTTTGAATAGCTCATAGATTTTTTCGCCTGATAAGTAAGTAGAAGTGCCCTTTACGCTGTGGGGGAAAAGATGTTTTCAGCTTCGGGTAAGCTCGAGTCTGTCGACCCCGGAAGTACTGCCTCGCTTGTCAATGGCCTAGCAGTTGAAATGGTTTTTCAAAGTTTATGTTCCGACAGGGGGTGCCATTGTCTCCCCGGGGTAGGCCTACTTGAAAAATCTCTGAACCCGAAGTCTATAACGTTTTACGTTGAAGTCCCCATAAGGGGTGCCTTGACCCCCAAAAACTTTTAAAAATTTGATTGGGGGGGCAAAATAAACCCCAACCGAAAAATGGTCGGGTACTTGATTCATTTTTGGTACTAGAAGTTACATGGAATTTTTTTTTACTCACGAGTAGGCTCAGGTAATTTAGGTTTTTTTCCCTTTATCGTGCCATGTTTGTTGTGAAATATCGGAAGAGGGGAATATCGGGAAATTTTAAGGGAGAAAGATTATTCTAGCATTTCCGTTTTTTCTCCATCTTTCCCCCTTATTTTTCCCTTTCCGGGTTCGGGGTTTAAAAAGTAGGCGGTGGACGCCAAAAAAAAAAAGGGTGGGTTTTTGAAAAGGGATAGACAGATATGACTCTGGCAAAGGGGGCGTGTTCGTCTAAGTGCGGTGCTATAAAGCATTTCGACCGGGTGTACACTGTGTACAGTAGAATGGTACAGTGGCTAGTTTGGGCGGGGCCCCGCCCTCCCCGTGCGCAGGGTCTTTGGCGTTTCTCATGCAAGACTGGCCCGGTAGGGAATGCGGGAGGGGGGGGGGAATCGATGCTCGGTCCCATCTAGTGAATGCCTACGCAGGGCTTAAAAATTGGGGTTAGTTCTTAACAAATGCCTACACTGGGATTCGAAGTCATATTAACGCATTTACAAAGTGTCCAGTCTGGGCCGGTTTATACTGGGTTTTTTTAGTTTAAAAGAGGGTTTTTTTTTTAGGCTCGACAGCACCCATGGTATGTAAGCCCCGGCTAACATTTGTTATTTATTAGCCCGGCTAGGGCTGGTTATGATTTAATTTAGAGGGGTTTACCTTTCTTGCGGTTGTCTGTTTTAAAAATACCCACCTTCACAAAAAAAGTTTGGGCCTAATTTGGCCAACCTTTTACTAAGGAATCTCTCATTGGGATATTTAAACAGTTTTTAGGTTTCACTTCAGTAATATGCTTCCAACCCTTTCAAATACGCATTTAAGTACCTTTTGAAACTCGTTGAAAAACATCTGCTCTTTGGGGGACAAGGCTTAATATTTACTTAGCTTTAAATTAACCATAAACAAGGGGAGCGAAAGGGGAACAATTTCTTTTATTTACAGATGACGCGTCCCAGTGCGGTTTTCCCCCAGTTTCCATGTTTCCACAGGTAGTTCAAATGTTTTTGTTCAAGGGTCTGCGCTGGGGAAAAATAATGCTGGACAGTTTAGCTAAATATTCTAAAGAGAGTGGTATATTTATGTTTTAACAATTAAAAAATCTTTTGAAAAACCTGTCTTCAGGGATCTCTGCCCCCTTTTTTACTCCAAAACTTCGTGGGGAAAACAAACCTTTAGAAACCCACGGAGTTCACTGTCGATTGTTAACCACTTTCCCCCCCCCCCCCCCCTTTCTTCAATTGTAGAGTTGTCAGTTTGTATATCCCACGGACGTTGTGTTTCGCCGGAGTTTACGTGGACCTGGCCTTTTTTCCGTGGTCGTTGCGTCGTGATTTCGCGCTTCGTTGGTTGTAGTCAGTTTACAACCATTTAATGCCCCTTTGGGACCAAGGGTGTCTTTCCTAGGAAGGAGTAGATTTCATTTTGATTAGGATCGTAGTCTTGTTACGGAAGGATCCTATGTTATATACTTGTTTCTTTTTCATGGGTGGGATTGGGTGGGGGTTGTTAGGACTCGGATGGGTAAGGATGGAGCACCTCCAACTGATTGTTGAGGAAGTGGGGGTATGGGACGGTCCTGGTGATTGCGATGTTTGTTAAGTATGTTCGTTGAGGCGACGACTCTGAAACTAGTGTTCTCCTCCCTTGTAGTTGGGGAAGTTTTCGCTACTTTGGTTGCGTCAGCGAGACTCGCATCGGGACTGATGCAGCGGCTACGTGGGATCATTGGGGCGTAATCTAGGCTGGGATGGGTGCCGACAGTGCCGGATACCGTGGTTCCTCGAGTGCAGTGACCTTCATCGAGTGCGATAGCTCAGGACCAGATTCCTCCTAAAAATAGAAAATCACGAGCAGTACCTTGATTTTATTTATACGACTCTTACTCCCTTGGGTCTTTTTCAACTTTGTAAAATTTCGGGAGTTGCTTCTTGGCTACAATTTATACCTCCATTTGTTGATAATATTTATTTTATTATTGCTAGCTATTGTTTCATCTCTTGGTACCTTATTTCATATTATTGTTAAATGGATAGGGCTTGTTTTATCTTTTCCAAAGAAAAATGGTGAAAGTTTAGTTTATGAAATTGTTTTCTTTTTCCTCTCACTCCTAAGCGTGGTGTTAACATTGAAAATCTAAGTTAGGACTGGAAATTTTTACTATTGTAAGGTGAGTCTGTAATCATTTGTCGAATTGACTTCATCCGTAGATCATGTGCTTGTATCTTTCTATATATTTTTTCGTTAATAATAATAATTAATATATACTCCCTGCACTACACTGAGTTTTTTTGTTTTTTCGTTTTTATTGTGAATTATTATTTTAACATTTAGAGTTCCAGATGACACTACTATAAGCAACTGACCTTAGTCATTTCTTAACGTATCTATTATTATTTCAAAAATGTGGTCTATCCAACCGCTTCCATAAGGCTTGTGGCCAGTCAACCACGGGGTGACCGGCTGTTCCAATCGACCACCAGCGATAGTCGGTTGAGGCAGCCAAGCACACATCTGGTCGGCTACTGTTTGTATCTCCCCTACCCTTCTAGGGTCGTTAAGTTTTTACTTTGTAACGATTATTTATTTAATTAATACAATTTTTCTTATATTTATTTCCCGATTATTAATTTAATTACTGTCATGTTAGCATTCTTTTGATTTTTCTTGTATTTATTTCGCGGAGTGAACATGGAAGCCGTTGGGTCTACGTATCTACAAGCTGTCTTTCCAAGGTTATAATATGATGGTCTATTGACCTGATTCTGAAGCATTTTAATTCCTTCTATTAGCAATCTTGCGTAGGCCCTACATACATCAAGCCTAAGTTACTTGTACAATACTACATCTACGAGACTATATCTAAGTGGAGGGGGGGTGGTGTTGTTGACCAACATCACTCCCCACACTAGGAGCCTGAGAAAAACCTCTTTAAACAATCAGACCCCATGCAACTACAGGAGGTGGGTTCGTTGCCGTCCCTTACATGCGAATACTAGCATACTGCATCGCTTCGATGCTAGCATTTACATGTCTGCTAACCATATTAGTAACTAATCCGCGCTCTGTCCATATTTAATATGGGTGTTTCTCCTTGGTGAGAAACTATTAATTTTTTGACAGTTATCTGGTGACGTAGATGCGAGGCCTTAGTTTATGCAGTTTTGCTGCCAATAGCGGTAACTGCTTGGTATAATCATATGCTGTATTATGTTTCCAGAGATAAGCGGGGGTGATTTGGAAATTTTCAAGAAAATTCTCCTTTCTCCTAAGTCTTATCCTGTCTTTATGTCTTACATTTTTACTCGAATATGCTGTTGGTGGGATTTCCTTGATAATATATTTCATATATTTCATAATCGGACATTATTCACAATCACCCGCCTCGCTAGACGATACTTGCACATAGTCTGGCTTTTTAGAAGCTAGTCTGGCTTTTGAGATACGTTCTGGCTGCCACGCCCCTTTTGCACATAGTCTGGCTTTTTAAGTGTTGTAAGTCCACGTAGTCTGGCTGGCTGCCACGCCCCTTTTGCACAAAGTCTGGCTTTTTAGAAGCGTTTCTGGTTGGCCCTTCTCTTTTAGAAACGGCTTGGCTGGCACGCCCTTTTTGCACATAGTCTGGCTACTTGCACATAGTCTGGCTTTTTGCACATAGTCTGGCTTTTTCATTAAAAAATCACATATTGTTGAAATACATGTCAAGTTATTAAAAAAGAAAAGAAAAGAAAAAAAGATTGTCCCTACAGGGAATCGAACCCTGGACCACTTCAACGCGAATCAAGCGCTCTACCACCTGAGCTATAGGGACAATCTATTGGAGGTTAGAATACAGATGTTTATAAGTTTGATGTAAGTCGAAATATTCTCACGAGCCTTGCTTAAAAGTTACAATCTGGGAAAGTATATTTTATGTTTTTCTGGAGCCTAGTTGTATTTATACTAGGGGTCTGAATGTTATGCGATAAGGCGTGGGACCGAGGGGTGAGCTGAGATCTTCATCTTCGCACTCAAGGGGATAACAAGCTGTGCGACGTTTCTTCTAGGCCGTGCAGCAATAAACATTGGGGTAGGGTTGAGCTGTTAATTAATTTAAAACTGTGAGAATCCGCCAAGGGTGTTATGGCGATGCACCTGTTGTGGGTCGCCATCGTGGAAGAATGTTTCCTCACTTGTCCATCGTCCCCATCTGGGTGGTCGTTGGCTACATAATATTGCTTCTATGTCAGGATGTAATAAAATTTGATGTGGGTCCAATCTACGAATTATTTTAAAACCCTCGTAAATATCTCGAGAAAGAGCGTGAGAAACACTCAATTTAAAAATAAATATTGCGTTGGTTGTGGATGTTCCCAACCGTGGGAAAACGTTGTGTGATTGCAGTGCACTGCGGAAGACAATGAAACGTTTCATTGACAATAATAAATCTGTACAGTCATTTCGAATGTGGTTTATGGTGAACTTACTAGCGGGTGGCAACAGGGGTCTGGGGCAAACACCCCAGCCGCCGGAGGCACTGCGCCGCAGGCGTTTTCGCCGAAGGCGAAAAGAAAATCATTACACTACAAATATTTAAGTCATGTTTTAACTGAAAAAAAAAAAGACAACTCAAGGGTTTACCGTTTTGTTTATGACAGGTGTACGCTTTAGTTGTTTTGTTTTTAAATTTCAATTTGATTGCCTAACTTAAGACTTATCTACATTTCGCAAGTGCGGTAACCATTCTCATGCATTCGCGACAATCATTGTTTGTGCGAACGTACAGGTGGATGTATGCTGTTATGGAACGAAAAGTGATTCAATGCAAGTGAAAAGAAAGGTAAAAAACGCGCAATTGTAATATCAAGTCATGGTGTGTAATACAATCATTTACACTTCTTACATTGTCATACCCTCAGTTTTAGCTGCGACATGCTGATGGTCCGCATGTGTGCGGTGGTGAGGGGTAGGGCGGGGGTGCGTAAAAACTATTTCCTTCCACCCTATTGGACAGGGGCTGTGGATGGCATTATACTACTCCCTAATTGGCTAAACGAAAATTCGTCCAGAACTGATAAAAAGGTTAAGGGCTTGTGTGGAGTTCACCACTGTTACTAAATTCATCAAAGAGTCAAGTGTGTGTGAAAGTGCAACAAAGAAATGGATTACCAACCAATGTAAGTATTGACTTATTTATTTTCAATAAAGTGTTAAATTCTTTTTTTTTTTAATTTTGTAAATAAAATATACGCGATTTTTAAAGTGAATACAAACGGGAAAATAAATATGAAATTTAAAAATAATAATTGAAATTATAGAACAAAAGTGTTTGAAAAAAATCTTGTATAAATAATTTAATGTATACAAATAAAATAAGTGTTTGCGATTATTTTTTAAAAAGTCATAATTTAAAAACGTGCGATCGTACACCATTAATTATCTGTTGCGATTTTTTTTCTGTTTTCGCGCTAGCATTGAAGATATTTCGGATATCGAGGATGGTCAGGCGCCGAACGAGGAGCCGACGACTCCGATGTCAATCAACTCCTCAGTGTAAGTCGCATCTATGAGTGGAACTGAGACAGTAAATGGTAGAAGAAAAAAAAATTTATACTTTTTTTTTTATTTTAATTTCTCCAGAATCCTCGAAGGGTTACTTGACGGCCAGTCGTGGGATGGGATGCCGCTCGCCGAGTACGGGGGTCTGTTCCAGGATTTGATGGATCTGGACTCCCCCCGTTTTCAAGCGTTGCTGAGCGTGTAAATATGATTTTTTTTTTAATATATAATACGAGCAAGTATGTGTTTAGTGCGCGTATGTGTGGTGTGTGTGTGTGAGTGAGAGAGTGAGTGCGTATTAATGTATGTAATGCATCCATGTTAATACAGTCAAGAAGACTTGTGCGAGCGGCGAGCCGACGAGGTGATCGTGGAATTACCGGCGCCGCTACCTGTAGTGGAGGCGGCGGACACGTACTTCGAGTGTGGGCAAATCGTGCCCGAAATGTAATTATGAATGCAATCTATTATTAATTTTACTATCCCATTCTCGTCATGTAAAATACCGCCAGATTATTTTTTCGTGTGTGAATCTTAACCTTGATTTTTTACAGCGGTAAAAAAAAGTTTTAAATTACAGATGGTTATGAGTTTTTTTTTTGTATGTTGTTAGACCCTATAGTTCACCAAGTTCGCGACGGGGGTATAGGGTTAGGCGCCGCCTAGCCTTTGAGCCGCGCGTCCAGGTGGACGACGTGGAGTTAGGGACTGCGCGGCTACCCCCGACTCCGGAACTGGTCACCCCGCCCAGGTAAGAAACATGTGTTTACAACCAAATTTGTTTCTTAACATTCAAATTATCACATATTCGCGATCTCGTGAATGAATAATAAATACACGCTGAAATCATCCGTCACGATTGCGAGACGTTTGGCGGGTAGTGATGTAGATATCAAAATCATTACATTACTATTTTTTCCCCGCAGGATCTGGCGTCCTTTCTTTGTTTCACCGAGGCGACCGACGCCAGCGCCAGCCTCGTCCGCCGTCCCCGCCGCCGCCGCCGCCCCCGTGCCCTCCCCCGCCGTCGCCGTCACCGCCGTGTCCGCCACCACGCCCGCCTCAGCCGCCGCCGCCGTCGTCGTCGCCGTACCCGCATCAGTCACCGCCCTGCCTGCCTCCGCTTCCGTGCCCGCCTTTGCCCGCAATACCACCTCCCAGTCCCACCTAGAACCGGACTGCGTCATTGTTGAGAGCGATGACGCAATGGCGTGGGCGGAGTGGTTGAATGACCACGCGGGTGAATTTAATTCTCAAGACATGTCTTTCGAATTAATTCCTACTCGGTCGTCCACGTCAGAGCGTCGATTCGTTAGTGACGCAGAACCGCCTGCAAAACGGCGTGCGTTGCTACCGACAGCTCGATCCCATACCCAGGAAGACATTTTTGCAACAGCCCCTACTCCACCCCCCGCATCCCCGCCTAAGAAACGGAAGCGAGGCAGGCTTAGTCTGCCTAAGCCGCACTCGACGCAGCCGCCACCACCTCCACCGCCGTCTCCGACGTCGAAGTGAACGGTGAGTTTTTTTCATTTTTTTTGTATTACATTTGAAAGAAAAAAACGAATATCAATGGTTCAACATTTGTATAAAAAAAAAAAAAAAACGGGTTCAGTTCCCGAGTGTAAAGTTTGTTTTTTCATGCGTTTTTTTTTTTCAGTACATTGCTTCTTCTTTAATTTGTGAAACTTATACAATGCTTGATATTTCTCAGATTGACACGTTGTCGTCGGCAATGCGAGCTGACGACGAGGTGTGGGGGCTGCTGCGACTGCGGACGTTGTTGCCAAGCATGCGCTCGATGCGCAATCACCACAGGGTGCGGCGACAGCGACGACGACGAGGAGGACGAGTTTTTCGAGCTACCCCGGTGCCCCGGTCCTCGTCGGTTCTGGCGGGTGCAGCAGGCCGAGCGCAGCGACAGACACGATGGCGCCGGGTGTAGCCGAGATCCACCGAGCTCGGGCGGGCAGACAGGTGGCCAGACAGGCGGACCTCGCAACCAGGTAAATCATAGCAGACACAACGGAATGCGTGGGGGTGGTGGTCGTGGCGGGGCGAGTGATGGCGTAGCATCTCCACCCCCCACACCACCTACCGATTTAGGGTTCACCATTATGCACGAGGGGCCTAGATACTACAAACATTTTAAAACCGTTTACAAGGACGTGGTATTCAAAATACACGCGGTGCCCGAGAATACCCACCCTGAAGAATTTTATGAACGCGTTTTCGAAAATTTGTTGACGCATGCGCGTGGCAATACTCCCGCGCATCACAGGGTGGGCTTACAAATTAGCAGCACGGAGTGTCCCGAAAACCCTTTAGGTCTCACCTATCGCCGAGTCGACCAGCTCAAAGCCGAGGTCGTAGTGAGAAAACTTTTCTCACTAGCTCAAAGTAACTCTGCGTTTTTAACCAGCGGTTCTTTGACGGCGACGTTCGGTTACACCAACACCCCATTGGGTATGGGCAGAAAAACCGAATCGGTAGAACATGCGATGGAACGTAAAAATTCATTCAGGCGTATACTCAATCTTGATTTTCTCTGTCTCGCTCGCGGACTCGTAGTAGGGATGTCGAGATTGGATGATTGTGAGAGAGACTACAAACGTGTTGCAGATGTCGAACACGTTCAAAGGGAGGCTGCCGAGGATCTGTGTCGCAGAGCCGGCGTCGACCTTAGAAACGGGGGTGGACTGGAAGACGTGCGTAGATTTCAGCAGTACCTTGTAGACTATACCATTACCGTCTTTACCGAGCCCGACGGTAGTGATATCATGTTTAAAGGTCCTTCACCCACTGAGACAGAATCGCGCAAGTACATTGACCTTATTTACACAGAGGGTCATTACCATGTCATAACACGTTTAAATGCCGCGTTCAATTACAGCCAGTTCTGCCGTGATTGTCTGAGGGGGTGTTCTGCAGCAGCTTTTCACAAATGCGACAACACATGCGACATGTGCTGGACACGTGACTGTGCTAAACCGGCCGTCAGCGAGAACGTACTCTGCCCCCATTGTCACTATAAATTTGAAAGTCAATCGTGCTATGACAATCACTTAATGAAAAAACATTCAAAAAAAGGCGATATCTCTGTATGTCAAATACAGAAATATTGTCTCGATTGTCATAGAAGATGTCGGGAACAAAATAAATATAAGAAACACGATTGCAGTATGAAATTTTGTAAAACATGCATGAAAATGGTGAAGAAGGTACATCACCGGTGTTTTCAACAACTAGCCTCAATTCCTGTTAAAAGAAAAAAATCCAATCTCTTTATTTTTTTCGATCTGGAGTGCACTCAAGTTGTACCGTTAGAAGGACAGCCGGATTGTAAAGAACACGTACCCAATCTTTGCGTTGCCCAACAAGCCTGTGAAGAGTGCATGGACACTGAAATGGACGCTCTTACACATTGTAGACAATGCGGTGTGCGAGAACACAAGTTTAGTGGTGATAACACGATTTCAGACTTCGTCGAATATGTCACCAGGAGACGGACGTCGTTTAAAAAAGTGATTATTATTGCGCACAATTTCCGAGGTTATGATGGGCAATTCATTCTCAGACACATGGCAGAGGAAAAACAATGGCGACCGTCCGTGCTAATGAGAGAGAAAAACATATTATCTATACGTATTGACGAATTTCACTTTATCGACTCATTAAACTTTTTTCAAACCGGGCTCTCAAAACTTCCAGACATGTTAGACCTAAAGGTCAATGATAAACCAATAAAGAAATCATGGTTTCCTCACTTATTTAACAAACCGGAAAATTATGCATATGAAGGCGTTATGCCCGACGTGGAATTTTACGATCCTGATTCGTTCTCGGTAAAAGACAGGGCTGAATTCATTGCATGGCATCAAAGAAAGGTTGCAAAACACAAAATTTTTAATTTCCAGACTGAAATCTTAAAGTACTGCCGCCGTGACGTGGAGATACTTCGTCTAGCCTGCCTCAAGTTTCGAAAAGATTTTTTAGATACGAATGGTGTTGATTGTTTCTCAGAGTGTATTACCATCGCGAGCGCTTGCTTACTAGTCTTTAGACGGAAATACCTACGGGAAAACACGGTCGCTGTTATCCCCGCGGGAGGTTACCGTCTGGCTGACCGGCAATCGCACGCTGCTATGATGTGGCTTGAATGGGAGGCACATACGCGCGGCGTCGCAATCACTCACGCTGGTAATGCTCGCGAGGTCGTTGTCGGCGGACATCGTGTAGATGGGTACTACGTCAATGATGCGGGAGAGCCAGTCATACTCGAGTACTTGGGGTGTTATTGGCATTCTTGCATCAATTGTTTTATTAATCAAGACGCGCCCATTTACAAGACGTCTGACGTAACAATGGCGCAACGACGACAACAATCGATTGATAAAAGAGATCGTTTGAAACGGCTAGGCTATCGGGTCGAAGTGATGTGGGAATGTGATTTTGAAGAGTTAAAGAAACGTTCGCCTGAACTCAGAAACTTTTTAAAAGCACACCCCCTAAGTAAAGAACTTCCGCTCGACCTTCGCGATTCATTCTTTGGTGGGCGTACAAACGCTGCACACCTCTATTATAAAGCAGACCGCAGTGTAGATGAAAAACTGCTCTATTTCGATATTTGCAGCCTTTACCCTTGGTGTAACAAGTACTGTAAGTACCCTATCGGTCATCCGGAAATTTTTATCGGGGCGGACTGCGCCAAGGTCATAGGGTACGGCCCTGTTCTTAATCTAGACGATGTTGAAGGGGTCGTCAAATGCACAGTGCTTCCACCTCGTGACTTATATTTTCCTGTGTTGCCGATGAAAATGCACGATAAACTCTTGTTCGCGCTTTGTCGTCGGTGTGCTGAAGATGTAAATCAGGGTGAATGCACGCACGACGTTCACGAACGTGCAATCACCGGGACTTTTGTTGTGGACGAGATACGTTTGGCTATCGAAATGGGCTATCACGTCATGACCGTTCACGAGATTTATCGATACGCCGTCACACAGTATGATCCACAAACAGGTCTCGGCGGATTGTACGTTGAATACATAAACGCTTTTTTGAAAATCAAAGTCGAGGCTAGTGGGTGGCCATCTTGGTGTGTAACCCCCCAAGACAAAGCCAAGTATGTGGCTGACTTTAAAGAACGTGAGGGCATAGATTTAGACCCACAGAATATTAAAAAGAATCCTGGACTAAGACAGGTGGGAAAAAATTGCTTAAATTTTTTATGGGGAAAGCAAGCCCAGTCAAATAATCATATGCAGTCCACGTTCGTAGGTTCATACGTCGAGCTTGCCGACTTTCTAACAAGACCTTCAATCGAGGTCCATTCTTGCATGCCTGTAAGTGAGAAACTCATGATCGTCACCTGGAAATCGCGCGCAGAGTGTCTCACGCCCACGCCAAACGCCTCAGTCGTTCACGCAGCGTACACCACTTGCCATGCACGAATTAAACTCTATTCTTTCATGAGAAAACTGAACGGAAGGCTGTTTTATTTTGATACAGACAGTCTCATTTTCTCACAAAAAGCAGGCGAATGGTGTCCGGAATTAGGGGACTACTTGGGCGATTTGACGGACGAGCTATGCTCTTACGGACCTGGTTCATTTATAGATGAATACGTGAGCTCGGGACCCAAGTCATACGGTCTGAGCATAGTCACACCTGGTGTGGGGAAACAGTTCATCTGTAAATGTAAGGGGCTCGCAGCTAATTTCGGGAATAAAGACGTTTTTAATTTTGATGTGCTTAAAGCAATGATTGTGCAACACGCTCCTGCCAATAAAATCGCAAACCCTCATAAAATTTTCAAAACAGGCTTCTGCAAAGTCGCCACTAGAGCGGAGAGCAAAGTCTATCGAGCTGTTGTCACAAAACGCAAACGCGTCGGTGACTACGGCACACTCCCATTTGGTTACAAAGAGCAGGCAATCGCGTCGTCATAAAGCAGGCACAGCAAAAAAAACTCGTCGTATTGTCGATTTATGGACGGGCAATAATACGACAATCCTACGAGGTTTTTTAAGGGACAATCCGTGTTGCATTCGTATTTCGACCAAAGCAAATAAACTCACTGTGATTCTAAAAAACAAGAATGATTACTTAATAATGACGCTTATTTTTTGTTCATTACTGATCCTGCCTTTATTTTGAACACCACTGTACTGCGTCCCTCTAGGTGAACTCTAAACATACGTACCTGATTTACTATGATTTACCTGGCTTATTTATAAATATTATGTACAATGTCAATATGTTTATTGTATTAGAATTATTATTTTATGACATTTTTAAAACAGTATTTTACACATTAGCTTTGTTTTAAGGCATTGATTGAGTATCAGGGATAGATCCACAATCGGATACTATTGTACGAAAAAAAAAATGCAGAAAGTCAATAAAAAATAATAACAATTATTATTTTACTGTCTTTTATCATTTTATTATTTTTATTGGCAGGCAGTCGCTGGATCAACGTTGCCCAAGACTGCACATTACACAACATGATAAATAATTTTAGTTTTAAAGTTATAAGAGTTTATATTACAATATTGAAAATGTGTTTTAGAAGATAGCAACAAAGTTGAATTAAGTGTAGTAAAATATTATATTAATGATACTACTATTATTATTATATTATAAAATACAATGTAACTGTTTATTTTTTCGTATCAATATGATAAGCAACAAAGTGGAATAAAGTGTGGTAATATATTATTATATTAACAATATGATATTATAAAATGCAATGTAACTGTTTATTTATTCGTATCAATGTGATTTTGTCTTGAATCAATGTACTTTTATTGAGCAATAAAAAATCAGTGCTTTATCACAGTCGATTGTCAATTTGTCATTACTCTACCAATCCGCCATCCAAGTTCCAAGATCATCCTCAAAGATATATTAAGATACGCATGCCATTGTGACTTGCTGTTTAAAATAATATGCATAACATAAAATATAATGTATCGTAAGAATATAACCACATGACTCATTTCGGTTCGTAAAATTGCCTTGCCTTGGTATTTCTTTTAGTAGGAATTTTAAAAACTAAAAATTAAATTAAATTTTAATTAATTAAAATTAAAATTTTATTAATTAAATTTTTTATTGATTTTCTCGCTGCATTATTTTAAATTGAATATTTTACTTCATTTCCTCATCGCGACTGGACTTAGGTCCTACTGTCAATCTTTGAATTTCCCTAGATTTATGTGTGGTATTTGCATACTAAACTTTTTTTTGCCGATTTGCCTATCGAATTTGCATATCAAATATTAATTTTATATAGTAATCAATTTTAATTTTTATTAGTAATTAGAAACTTAAATCAAGCTTCAGTTCTAATTAACATCGATATTTAATTGTAATCAAAGTTGAACAACCAGGGATAGATCAAGCTTAGAGAAACATCTCGAAGGTAGATTTCTTTCAAAATTCGAATACAGCTACGCAGTGCAGAGCAAATAATTAATTTTCAAGGAACGTTTTGAAAGGGAGCTAATCTTGTTGCAGACAGAGGTCTTGAAAAATTGTAAAGGATGCGGGTTTTGGTGAACTAGGTAGCGCCTACCAGTCGGAGACGATTTCACGGTTGATTGCTCACTCGGCCTAGATGGCTGATTTAATCTCAGTTCCGAGTAGCTGCTACGCAGTATTTTTGCGAGTTGTTTTGGTCTATAGTAAGAGTCGAGTCAATAGGATGGAATGACAAAGGGCATAAGTCCATGTAGTTTTAGCAGGGGTTCAGAGGTTTCAAGTTGAGATCGGAAAGAGTATATAATTGGTCTGGTTCACGGAACCTGAGAGGCGACATTGTGTACTTGAGGGGCCATGCCCGTGTTTTCGAGGAGAGCTGGGGTGTTCTCGAGAGAGTTGTTCGGTGGCTTTGTCCACGGGTGGACGTGAGTCGAAGGATGGGGGCTCTCCGGATTGCACGGAACCACCATGATTGTCGCGGTTAGCTAAGTTTTATAGGGCCCTACCGTGCTTCGGGGTAGGATTCCGAATCAAATATCGTGTTGGAACTTCATTAGTGATCATCGAGTTGAAAGTGATTCGTAACTAATTAATTGTGCCGAGCATCATATTTTTCATCGTCGTCAGTGATAAGCTATTGCTATCACATAACTAATTAATTGTGCCGAGCATCATCTCTTTTCATCGTCGTCAGTGATAAGCCATTGCTATCACGTAATTAATTAACTGTGCCGAGCATCATCTCTTTTCATCACCGTCAGTGATAAGCCACTGCTATCACGTAATTAATTGACTGGTGTCTAGCATTGGACAGTTAGAACAGTTCAACAGTAATGCAATAATTGGGTTATTATCGTCAGTGGATTATATTCCTGTGAACAGTTACATCAGACAGTAAGACTTTCAAACATTTTACCAACCATAATTAACAATAACTAATTTCAACGGCACAAGACCTTTCGAACTGAACTTCAATTTATCAAGAATCGACCAATCAAAAGAACTGTGTTTTAATCAATAGACTGTGTCCAATCAATAAATCAAGTGTTCAAGGAACTGTGTTTATACTCGATAAACAGTGTGACTAATTACCAGTGCTTAATCAAACCACGTGTGTCATCGCCATGTGGATTATCTTCTAACCCCAACTTCAAGAAATTGCCCTCCACTTTTCAACATTTACGTATTTGGATTACAACGACGACTGCCGAAGGTTAAGTACATGCCGTGGGCATTATAATTATAACTCATTGATTTGGTAAATTGGATGTATAGCTTCACATTTTGGAGGGGTATTCGAAGGTTCGTCCAACCTTATTTAATAACGAGCTCGATAGGTAGGGTGTAATTTCAATTGTAATTGTCATGTCCAATGGTCAATAGTGAACTGAAGTATGTTAAAATTAATGATGCAATTTTTAATGTAGATTGTACTCCTGAAATCCTCCTCAATTATTTTTATTCATAAGCTTTATTGCCGGTGGGGCAGGAAAATAGCAGAGCAGAGCTAGGTCTTGCAGCATCAACTGTGGAGATCCTATGGACAGGTAATTAAGTTAATAACAGTAAGGATTTTTTTTTATTGGCTATTAATTTGAGTAATTAAAATTTATTTGTAATTTTTTTATTTTTCTTGGAAGATCGTATTCGCTGATGAGCTAGTGAATTTAATTATGTAAATTAGTAACCAGATCCCTGATCCGGGCAAACACAGGGTCTGATCCGTTACAGTTTGTCTCCCAACTAAGGGCTTGAATTTTTACCACGACCCGAGATTCTTTTTAATTTTTACACTAGTAGACGTACGTTACAGTTTGGCGCCGCAACTGGTTGGGCACGATTCGTTTCACGAACCGAGATAAGAAAAATTTGCAAAGTCATATTAGAGGAATTGCGTTGTGTTTTTCAAATTAAATAAAATGGCAGGAATAGGAGAGGAAGTTCAGGTAACAAGGGGATATCAAACAGGAGGGCCTGATTGTGGTGTCCGGGTTATCACAGAAGAAGAAGAATTAGCTCATGTTACTGCTAAATAGTAAATATTATGTTTATTAGAAAAACCACATGGTTACCAAACGATTCCCTTCAGCTTAGCACAGGAAGTCACAACAGAAGTGCCCCGTAGCAGACGTGTACACCGCCACCTAAATGTGGACACAGTTCATACAAGCTAAGCTCTGGGCTACCAGAGCGGGAGTTTGAATAGAGAACATGACACTCTTCACCCTCTTGAATTGAGAATATACTAAATTGAAGTTTAAATGAATCCAATGTCAATCCAAGCTAATTCATAAAATTGAATACGAAGTTAAATAAGATAAACTACAGAATTGTAAGATAATTCACACAATTACTACAGAATACTAAGATAATTCACACAATATAAATGGAAACTAATAACTATCTATACTAGTAGCATTAACGCTTAACATAATCGTTCAGGTAAGCTGGAGGCTTGCGAGTCCTAGCGGAAACTGTAAGGGATTCTGTACAACCTCACGATTGGCCGGTGGTTGTCTCTTGATCCACTGCGCCAGGCTCTGCAACGGGCTCTGCAACCTCGGGCTCCGACTCCGGCTGCGCTTCAACATGAGGTGCCGGTGCCGGTGGTATTACCTCTACTGCAGCTGCTGTAGCCTCGTTACCGATAGTTGGGTAACGCCGCTGAAGTTGCTCGATGTGGCGGACTTCCGTCGATCCACTGCTGGTGGTTACCCTGTAGTTTCGAGGACCCGCCACTGACTCAATAACTCCGGGTAGCCAGCGTTCTCCTGATACGCGATAGCTACGGTAGTACACCGCATCTCCCACTTCGAAAGCCCTTCCGGTCACCATCTCGGTCGTAGGCCGACAAGGAACTGCAACCGAATCTGGATGTAACTTGTCCAGTAGAGTTCTGATCCTCCGACCCCATCAGCAGTTCGGAAGGCGCCTTACCCGTCACGGTGCTGGGGGTAGCTCGAAGCATGAGCAGAATGTTGCACAGTTCCTGCTTCCACTGTGCAGGCTTTATCTTCCGCAAAGAGAGATTTAACCGTCTGCACGGTCCGTTCCGCCTGCCCATTAGAGGCTGGATGGTACGGCGCTGGGGAAAAACCTGCTTCACTCCGTTAGATGTGCAGAAGTGCCCAAATTGTTCAGAGCGGAAGCATGGTCCATTATCACTCACCAGCTCGTCGGGGATCCCATGAGTAGAGAACCATACCCGCAGCTGGTTGATTGTAGTCGCGGCAGACATTGACCCGTTCGTCTCGGCGACCTCGACCCATTTCGACGAAGCGTCGACTAAGATCAGGAATGTGTGCTCGCAGAAGGGGCCAGCAAAATCCACGTGCAAACGTGACCAAACACGTACCGGTGGAGACCAGGAATGACAGGAGCCTTGGGGGGGTCTGGACTAGCTTCAGCGCAGGCTGCGCAAGAATTCACCAAAGTATCTATGTCCCCATTCATGGAAGGCCACCAGACGTAGCTTCTCGCCAGCGACTTGGTCTTCACAATTCCCTGATGAACCCGGTGAAGGAGTTGCAGTACATCCGGTCGTAGACTTGCTGGAACAACAACACGATCACCAAACAGGATGCAGCCATTACGTATCGATAGTCGGTTGCGCCCAGCATCCAGATACCGCTGGACTTCTGGATCCGCATTGTAGGTGCGTCCGTGAAGCAATGCATTATGCACTAGGCTCAGTGCAGGATCCTCCTTTGTAGCGCGTTGAATACTCTCTGCAGTCAACGGAGAGGTAGGAGGAGCTTCGTCGAAGAGTAGAATCCCGGCCGGATCTGGGTACTCCTCGGCTGCGATTTGCTGTGACGGGAAACGACTGAGAAAATCAGCATTTTGCGTTCAGATTCCCCGCACGATGTGTCAGTGTGTAGTCATACTGACTGAGAAGCAAGCACCAGCGTAACATCCTGGGTGACCCCTGGTCCGGTTTTCGGTCTGTTTTCTCTGAAAATCCCACACAAAGGTTTGTTGTCAGTTAGTAGGGTAAAATGACGGACCATACAAATACTTGTGGAATTTTGTTACGCCGAAGATGATGGCTAGCCCTTCCCGATCTAGCTGGGAGTAGTTCCTCTCACTTGCCTGGAGAGTTCTAGACGCATACGAGATAGGCTTCTCTCCATCGTTCAGGAGTGACAGAACTGCCCCAACTCCTACTGGGGATGCATCGCAGGCTAGGATCAGAGGAAGAGTGGGGTCGTAGTGCGCCAGCACCTTTCCCCGGAAGTCAGACATCTTGCACATATTTCATGCAATCCTCATGCTCCTGATCCCACTTCCATTTAGAGTCGTTGTGCAGGAGTTTATAGAGGGGATTGAATCTTGTCGACTTGTTTTCGAAGAACCTATCGTAGTAGTTGATGAAGCCAAGGAAGGTTTTTAGCTCATCCTTGTTTGCTGGAGAAGGGGTGGCTAACAGCTCTCGCACCTTAGAATCAGTAGGTTTAATTCCTCGCCAGATATGAAGTATCCTACATACTCCAGAGACTTAACATTGAAGACACACTTGTCCAGCCGTAGCCGCAAACTTGCTCTCGCGAATCGTTCCAGAACTTGTTGAACTCGGCGCCACAG
This sequence comes from Sweltsa coloradensis, assembly GCA_024449915.1. Classification (NCBI taxonomy): domain Eukaryota; kingdom Metazoa; phylum Arthropoda; class Insecta; order Plecoptera; family Chloroperlidae; genus Sweltsa; species Sweltsa coloradensis. The sequence continues at coordinate 64,417 of JAMZAV010002976.1, forward strand.
CTCCTGTTCATTAGGTGCCGTAACTAAAACATCATCCAGGTACACTACTACCCCTGGGATGCCAAAAAGTAGTGTCTCGGAGATTCGCTGAAAAATGGCTGGAGCCGAAGACAGGCCGGGGCTGAGTCGCCTCATGCGGAATAACCCTCGGTGAGTGTTAAGGGTTAGGATACTGGAGGTGTCTTCATCTACAAGGATTTGTAGAAACGCCTGAGACAAATCAAATTTGGCAAAAACTTTACCACCACTCAACTTGCTCAACAGCTCGTCAATTGTAGGTAGTGGGTAAACCTCACGCTGACAGGCAGGATTGACTGTTCCACTAAAATCGCCGCATATCCGGATTGACCCATCCTTCTTTTCAACGTTTACGGTAGGCGTAGCCCACTCCGAGTGTGTAACCGGTTCCAGTATGCCAGCTGCGACCATGCTGTCGAGTTCCTTACTCACTCGATCCTGAAGAGCAAAAGGTACAGCTCTTGCTTTGCGGAACACTGGCGTTGCTTCGGGTTTCAGATGTATTCGTGCGGGCGGACCGGAGTATCCTCCCAAGCCTGGAGCAAACACCCCACTGTAAGTTTTCAAGTTTTCAGGAAGGCCTGCAACAGAAGCTGACAAAAAACGTGTACTCCATTGACGCTAATCCCCAAAGGGGAAAAACCATGTCCGTCCCAATAGCGCTGGACCGGGCTGTTCCATAACCGCAATGGGTAGCTTGGCCTGGTACCCGTTTAGTTGAATACAGGCTGTAAACATCCCTTTAACCTTGAGGTCCTCTTGCGACCACGTTTTCAAAAGCAATTCAGGAGTCGTGAGATTCTCGGTAGCGAAATGACGCTGGTATATGTCATACCCGATTATAGTGTGCCCTGCCCCAGTATCTACTTCCATGGGGAGCAAGACATCCCCAACTAGCACTTCAACCATGAGGGCTGGTGGGGCTCTAGGTGATGGGGTGTGGCATAGAAAAAGCCCTGCCGAGTTGTACGGAGATCCTCTGTTGATCTTGGCTCTCCGCCACCTGCATGGTGCGCGTAGACTTGCGCTGCTGTTTTCCCCCATTTCCCTTTGTGATAAGAATTAGCTTTTGGAGGAGCTCCATGCGCCGATGGAGTTGCATTACCTTGCTTTCCACCATTAGCAGCTTTTTCTTCCGGCATACTCGAGCGATATGCCCTACACCTTGCAGAAGTGGCAAGTGTAGGAACGGAACGAGCAGTGTCGTAACTGTGCATGTCGCCGCATGCATGACATGCACCACGTACCTGAGGTGTATGAGTAGACTCCGTACGAACGCTGCCGATGTAGCGTGCAGACGACTTGAGAACCGACTGCGAAGATGCCGACTGCGTAGATTGCTGCAGAGCTGCGACAAACCCCTTTCGCCGCCTCCGATGCGACGGCCTGGGCATAAAAAAGTAGCGAAGGTGACTGAACCGTAGTATCCGAAAAGATTTTCTCCTGCAGCCTAGTATTTTTATCCCTAGAATGATCCGCTGGAGGAGTTCTTCCTCAACGTCCGGATAGTTGCAGCTCTGCGCCAGCAAGCGCAGGTTTGCTACATAATCTTTGAACGGTTCGTTCGGCAACTGGTTGCGCGTTTCGAAAACCTTTCGACACAACCACACATTTTGCTTTGGGTTGAAATGCGTATTTAGTAACCCCACAGCCTCGTCGTAGGTGATCTCCGCTGTGGACTTAGGCTTACACAGCTTCCTAATCTGCCTATAAACAGAGAGGTCCAGTGTTACAGAATAGAATCGCCTTCCGCTTACTTCCCACGATGCCATTTGCCTCGAAGAAAAAACCAAGTTGTTCGGAAAATATCTCCCACTCTTCCGCGGTTTCCGAAACCAACTGTGGTACAGAGCCAACTATGCCAAACCCGCACTGGCCCTTGCTCTGGATCAGGCATGCCTTAGACTAGGCCTAGGTAGCTAGGCCCTAGCAGAATTGAAGAGAAAGGCTAGGCCTAGGTAGTAGGCCTTCGATACAGCGTCAGAGCAGACGCACAGGCTAGGCCCTAGCAGACTTGTTAGCGTCGTAGAGCAGACGCTTAGGCTAGGCCTAGGTAGCAGACTTGTTAGCGTCGTAGAGCAGACGCTTAGGCTACCTACCCTAGGCCTGGGCTAGACCCTTGTGGGGCCTACAACCCTGAACAAAAACAGTCCTACCTCCATGTTTTTCAGTAGCAGGCTCGAAAAAAAACATACTCGTCGCCATTTGTGGTGTCCGGGTTATCACAGAAGAAGAAGAATTAGCCTCATGTTACTGCTAAATAGTAAATATTATGTTTATTAGAAAAACCACATGGTTACCAAACGATTCCCTTCAGCTTAGCACAGGAAGTCACAACAGGAAGTGCCCCGTAGCAGACGTGTACACCGCCACCTAAATGTGGACACAGTTCATACAAGCTAAGCTCTGGGCTACCAGAGCGGGAGTTTGAATAGAGAACATGACACTGATGATACTACTTTGATAACCACGGATCTGTCAATGATAAACTTCCCAGATGACAGCAGCTGTCAAGCAATCGTGAATATAACACCACCAAGTCTTGTAGTGAACACGCTAGACGAAACAGAGCAGGAGGGGGAAAATCAGCCTATGTCAGATGAAGGTTTAGGAAAGAGCGATTCAGATGTGCAAATATCAGGGGAACAAAAGAAAAAGGAGAAAAACGAAGATGGGTTTTTAAAAATGTTTGAAATGATCCGGGATTTGAAACAAGTTATAGAAGAACAGGCGGTAAGAACAGATGAAAAAATAGATAACTTATCGGCTGAGGTTAACCAGGCATTAGACAGGAGGGGACAAGCAATGGAAGAATGGTTACAGGAATTGAGAGAGGGGAATGTGGAAAAACAGGAGTTGGGAGATAGTAAAGTGATGAGTGAAGTGATTGAAGATTAGAATGGTTGTTTATCAGTGGAATAGTGAAAGTAAAAGATGATAGGTGTGAGATGAGTGGTGATAAGAAGGAAGAGGTTGTTGTTGAGAATGATAGCTTAGACTGCGTTGAGAGGGAGGTAGAGAGTGATGATAGTACGGAAAGAGTAATTGAGAAGAGAGCTAATGATGAAAAAGTGAAAGATAAAGAAGTGAGTGAAGTACAAGTGATAAGAGCATCCAGTAATAACACATGGGGTACTGGGATGATAAGAGTGGATGAAAGAAAGTGGAGTGGGTGGTTGAATGATAAGGTATGTCGATTGAGTGAAGAAAAAGAAGGAGTAGATTTTGAGTGGGAAATGACAGTCGAGTGGATTAAAAGAGAGCGATGGGGGGTGGAGATTGAAGAAGAGCGATTTGAAAGTGATAGTGATAGGAGTGTGGACTGGTGTGAAGAAAAACGTAGGCTAGTGGGGGGTCGCAAAAGACGACTGGAAGAATGCGTGTTTGTTAAATTTAAAATGAAATGTTTAGGACAAAAGAACAAAAGAGGAAAAGCAAAAGTAAAAATGAAAGGGCTTGCATACTAAAACGAACAAAGAGTAGAGGTGATTTGAAGGTGGGCTAAGTAGGATAGATAATGTTCGTAGATTTTAAAACGGAAAAGTAATTGTTTTGATAAGTTTGTTTGTTGTTAGTCCACTGTTCAAATAGTTTGATTGTTAGGGTGTAGTTTGACCGGTTTCATAGCAAGAGGGGGGTTATGTATTGCGTGTTGTAAGATAGAACAGGTAATGTCCGCAGGGGTTTGTACAATTTTCTAGGACACTTTTTGAGGGCCCAGGTAGCTTCTGTAGCCGGCAATAATGCTTATAGTCTAATTACGGAGAGGGGTACTGCAAAAGGAGTGTACAATGTAGAAAATCTCAAACCATATCGAACACTGCAGACGGATATTACTAATGGTTCAAACAAGGTATTGTAAATAGTATTGAATAATGACCATACCGAGGATGTGCTCTAGTTTATTGTAACTAGTAGACGAGGTATCTCATTGTTTAATTTGTTTCATTGTAATTGTATTTTTATGTCTCTGTAGAGAGGTATAGTGATTTTTATTTTTGTTTAGAGTATAAATAATCATGTTGGCCATTAAGAAGGAATAATGGTTCAAAAAAAAAATGTGTGCTTGGTAATGGGGATTAATGGTTAGATTTTGTTGTAAAAGTTGCAACAAAGGTGCAACTTTTGTCACACTTCAAGTGATAACAATAGAGGGATGGTGATAAGGAACCGCTAGGAATTATTTCTTATAACAAGAAACTTGTTGATTTTGGAGGGATATTCAATAGGAAAATTGGAGTCAGTGAATGTTTAGTTGGAAGTAGTATGCTAATTAGGTCGGCACTGATTTATATCTGCATTGACGAAATTAGAGGCTTCACCGGTGTAACGTAAATTTTTTGTTTGTATTCCTTTTTACAGATAGTTAATCCTAGATAAAATAAACTGCCAGTAGTTACCAGTGTGATAACGTCAAGGCCGTAATTAAATGAGTTAATGAGGTAATGAGTAATGAGTTGATGAGTTTATGAGTTGAAGAGTTGATATTCTGCGTTGAAATCGAGTAAAGAGGTTGCCTGTTGTGGAAGTGTAATGTGTTGTTTTTTTGCTGGAGGCGTATCACAATGGCTAATGAATTAACTTAAATGTGGATTCAACTATGAAAAAGGAATCTTTTATTTGTTAAGCGTACTGGCCAGAGAGCAGTGAGCAAAATTCAGGGAAGTTTCTGCAGTAATCAGCGATATAAATGTAAAGGGAAGGGAGTGAGAGTTAATTTAGTGTCAAATCACGTCATTCATTGTCAGTTACCTATTCAGATTAATATTCCATATAACCAAGATGTAAGACTAGATAAGAGAGGTCTTTGTGGAGAACGTTTACGCTACGCTTTATTTTGTCACTGAGTGTGTTGGTATTTGTAATTGTATTATTGTCAAAAGAATGTAGATTGAAGAAAGGGGAGGACTGAAGGCAGTCAATGCGGAAGTGACCACAGCTGACAGCTGACCCACTGACTAGAGGAAGGTGGCCTTGTCTACCATTGAGTAATAGTAAATTGCTTTGAAAGTAAAAGTTGTCGACCTTGTCGGGGGAACCCAAGTAAGGGTATGAATGGAAACAGGAAGAGTTGTTTGGTGAATGACCGAAGGGTTGCTTCTATGCGGAAACCAAACAATGTTGCGTCATAACTACCTATAGTCAGTGTACAGTCAACCTCAGCTACAGTCCATTCAACTTAAGGATTTTCAATTTGGACTTTGAAAATTTTCTGGGTCCAAATTTATTTTATTTTTTTTGATTTCATATGGAACAGTGATAAGCTTTCAATCAAAGGTGATGGTAATTAGAAAGTAGGTTCTTAAAACAGGAATTCAATACTTGTAAAAATTCAAAGATTGATTTTTCTGATGGAGGTAGGTGAATTTTCAAATGCATTTTGATTTGTAAATTAACCTGGGGGGTATTATCGCGACTGGACTTAGGTCCTACTGTCAATCTTTGAATTTCCCTAGATTTATGTGTGGTATTTGCATACTAAACTTTTTTTTGCCGATTTGCCTATCGAATTTGCATATCAAATATTAATTTTATTTCGTAATCAATTTTAATTTTTATTAGTAATTAGAAATTAAATAAGCTTCAGTTCTAATTAACATTGATATTTAATTGTAATCAAAGTTGAACAACCAGGGATAGATCAAGCTTAGAGAAACATCTCGAAGGTAGATTTCTTTCAAAATTCGAATACAGCTACGCAGTGCAGAGCAAATAATTAATTTTCAAGGAACGTTTTGAAAGGGAGCTAATCTTGTTGCAGACAGAGGTCTTGAAAAATTGTAAAGGATGCGGGTTTTGGTGAACTAGGTAGCGCCTACCAGTCGGAGACGATTTCACGGTTGATTGCTCACTCGGCCTAGATGGCTGATTTAATCTCAGTTCCGAGTAGCTGCTACGCAGTATTTTTGCGAGTTGTTTTGGTCTATAGTAAGAGTCGAGTCAATAGGATGGAATGACAAAGGGCATAAGTCCATGTAGTTTTAGCAGGGGTTCAGAGGTTTCAAGTTGAGATCGGAAGAGTATATAATTGGTCTGTTTCACGGAACCTGAGAGGCGACATTGTGTACTTGAGGGGCCATGCCCGTGTTTTCGAGGAGAGCTGGGGTGTTCTCGAGAGAGTTGTTCGGTGGCTTTGTCCACGGGTGGACGTGAGTCGAAGGATGGGGGCTCTCCGGATTGCACGGAACCACCATGATTGTCGCGGTTAGCTAAGTTTTATAGGGCCTACCGGGCTTCGGGGTAGGATTCCGAATCAAGTATCGTGTTGGAACTTCATTAGTGATCATCGAGTTGAAAGTGATTCGTAATTAATTAATTGTGCCGAGCATCATATTTTTTCATCGTCGTCAGTGATAAGCCATTGCTATCACATAACTAATTAATTGTGCCGAGCATCATATTTTTATCGTCGTCAGTGATAAGCCACTGCTATCACGTAATTAATTAACTGTGCCGAGCATCATCTCTTTTCATCATCGTCAGTGATAAGCCACTGCTATCACTTAATTAATTGACTGGTGTCTAGCATTGGACAGTTAGAACAGTTCAACAGTAATGCAATAATTAGGTTATTATCGTCAGTGGATTATAATAATAATAATAATAATAATTAATAATAATAATAATAATAATAATAATTTTTATTCACCTTGACTGGTACATTGCACAAGTATAACTCTTAATGGAGAAAGTGAATAGCCTAGCCTATGGTTAAGAATAATACATACATTGTTAACTTATAAAATTATACATAAAAATATACATTTCATAATATCTTCCCTTCTATTTCTATACATAATAGGTACTTATTTTTGTCTTGAATTGCATTATTTTCAATTATATTCATGTTCATACGTACAAGTGTCAGGAATGTGAAGGAAAGTTGAGTGTAAAGCTATGGATGGGGTATTTGTATGTCCGGGCGCACTAAATTAAGTTAAAAGTCAGCTGGATGAAGGTATTCATTGATTGTGTAGAAGCAATGCTCTATTAGAAATGATTTCAATGTGTATTTGAAAGAGTCTAGTGATTGTATGTTTTTAATTTCTGGTGGTAGATGATTGTAGATTGTTAGACATTGGTAATGAGGTCCTTTGGAGAAACGCGTTGTATTGTGAGTTGGGACATGAATTTTTGATTGTGATCGTGTATCATGGTCATGAATTGTTGAGTTTAATTTGAAGAGGTGAGGGTTTGATTTGATAAAGACTGCTGCAAGTTGTATTAAAGTACTTGCTAAGGTCAAGATTTTTTGGGTAGGAAAGATATTTCTACACGAGGTACGCCAAGAGGCTCCTACTATAATTCGAATGGCCCGTTTTTGTAATCTAAAAACTCTTATAGCTTGTGGCGAGTTTCCCCAGAAAATAAGTCCGTACGATATGTGTGAGTGGATGTGAGCATGGTATATGAGAATAAGGACGTTGTGGTTGACTAGGGCTTTTATTCTTCTGAGGAGGAAACAACCACTCTTTATCTTTGAGCAAACAGCGTCTATGTGGTCTGTCCAATCAAGGGTGCAGTCATATGTAGACCCAGGAACTTGATGGCGTCAGAGCAGGCAATGCTCTTAGATGAGATGCGAATGAGGAGGCTTTCGGTGGATCCAATTACTTGTGAGTGGAAATTTAAATACACCGTTTTTGACGGTTGAATAGAAAGGAGGTTTTTGTTGCAGTATTGTGACATTATGGAAGCTTGTTCGTTGGACATTTGTGAGAGTGGTGCTAAAGATTTTCCTTTTTGTGCTGTGAGTATATGGCTGAAATCATCGACGTATTGTGTTAGTATACCAGTGGTGAAACATTCTGGCATATCGTTGACATAAAGGAGGAAGAAGGGTGGTCCAAGAATGGTTCCTTGTGGGACACCACTTTTCAGGATCAGCGGTTGAGAATGAAAAGGGTGGTTGAGTTTGCGGATTTCGACTATTTGAGACCGGTCAGATAGGTAAGAGGAGATCCAGGAGTGGGCCTGGCCCCTGATTCCCATTGATTCTAATTTGCATAGTAGGATAGAGTGATCGATGGTGTCGAATGCTTTACTAAGATCGTAAAAAATGCCTATGGGAACGTCCCCTTTATCAAGTGCATCGTGGATAGTTGAAAGAAGTGAAAAAATAGCTGTGGTAGTTGATTTACCTTTTTGGAAACCATGTTGGCTTGGTGATAATATGTGTGTTTGGATGTAAAAGAGGTTAAGCGGGCATAAAAGGCTTTTTCAAAGATTTTTGAAAGGAAGAGAGAAGAGATATTGGGCGAAAGTTGTTTGGGTCGTTTAGAGAGCCCTTTTTCTTATAAAGTGGAATAACTTTAGCTTCTTTCAGCTTGAAGGGAAAATACCAGTTTCAAATGATTTGTTTATTATTAATGATAGGGGAATAGAAATGGATTTGTAACATTTTGATAAAATTGCAGTGGGGACATCGTCTAGTCCGGAAGATTGTTTGTTACCTAACGATCTAATAATTTTGCAATTTCTGTTGAGGTGGTGTCGAAAAGAAACATTGACTGTGGGATTTGAGGGATTGTTGCTGTGGGGGGCATTGCAGTATTATGATGAATTTGTGGTCTGTTTTTAATGCCCGCTTCTATAAAGTAGTTATTTAAATAGTTTGATATTATGTTCGGATCTGACACTAGGGAGCCTTCTATGTTTAGCGAAAGGTCATCACGTGATTGTGGGGCTGAACATTGTGATTTTATTAGTTGCCACGATGCTCTTGTTTTATTGTCGGCCTTTTCAATTTTTTGTGAATAAAATTGTTTTTTTGTGTTTCTTAGTTTGAAGGAGTGGATTTTCTTGAGGGCTTTATAATCGTCTGAGGAGTTTGAACTGGGAGGGTATAGTTTATGCATCTGATAAAGCTTTCTGAGCTGTTTGCCTTCTTCTCGTAACTCTTTATAATCCACGGACTTGGTCTGGTTTGTTGTGTTTTTGACGAGTTTTAGGAAAAGTATTGTTAAAAAGACCTAGGAATGTATTTAGAAAGGTGTTTAGTGCATCGTTTGCGTCTGAGTATGTATTAAGCCATTCTTCTTCATCGAGTAACTTTAGGAAAAGGTTGATATTTGTTTATTGAATTTCCTTCTTTCGCTAAATTGTGGGGAGAAATGCTCCTGCAATTTAATTTCTAGAAGAATGGCTGCATGATCTGAGAAGTGTGGATGCAAAAGTTTAGTATTATAAAAGGATTTATTCAGTGAAGTGAATATATTATCAAGGAGGGTACTACTATTGCCAAGTGTACGAGTAGGAGTGTTGATGGAAGCAACCATGTTAAAAGATTCGATCATGTCAAGGAGGCGTGTCTGTGCGGTAGATTTTAATAACATGTTAATGTTGAAATCTCCGCAAAGAGCAATTTCTGCTTTTGGAAATTGTTTGGTTGTTTAACAAGGGTTTCCTGGAGATTGTCAAAAAGAGATTTACATCTCCATTGGGTGATCTATAGATTGAAAATATCAGAATTTGTGAGTTGGTTAGTTTCAAACAACATCCAGTGCATTCAAAGTCAAATTCTGAGCATATTAATTGGAGTTGTGGAAGAGGAACTATGTTAAGATGAGGTTTCGCAAATATAGCTACCCCGCCATGTTTATGGTTGGTCGACAATAGATGCTTATGTTAGAGATACCTGGTATGCAGAGGCGGTTGATTTCTGATGATTCTAGCCAGTGTTCAGATATACATATTACGTCGGCTGAGTTATTATGGATCAGAGTTTCTAGTTCTTCCATTTTATTGCGCATGGAGCGGATGTTTAGACTTAGGATTGTTATATTAGCCCATAGTTTAGAAAGATTTTTCTTGTTTGGTTGTTTTTTAAGGTTTGATTTGTGGGATTGAGAGGTTATAGAAGAGAAGGGCATGGTTGTTGGCATATCTATGGAGTGTGTGAAAGTCAGTGTGTTTAGGCTAATGTGGGGGGTTTTGTTATCAGTGTTTTTATTAGTTTCAATTAAGGCTTTATGGGTTGGTGTAGCTAGTCAACTAGCCTAGATTTGGATTTTTTATTGATATATTTAGATGACTTTAAGTGGGGTGGTGGAGATCTAACATTTATGTGATGCCTGTTTTGTTTCTTCCGATAATGATCAGTAAGAATTTCAACTAACTCTCTGGGGGACCATGGTTTTTGAATTTTAAGTTTTTGACCGAGACCCTCTCTTATCATTATTTCCCGTAATTGTTGATAATTACAATTGGAAAATTGCCTTATACCACTACTTCGGGTTGTCATGTTGTGGAAGTAAGTTGCTTGACTTCTAGGAGCTGGTATAGCATCCTGTCCGAAAGTAAAGGCCGTCTCAGATATCACCTGTGTTGGCTTCTCTTCAATCGTACTGGAATGTACAGTGTCTTGATCTCTTGTAGAGGTGAGGGCCGTCTCAGATATCATCTGTGTTGGCTTCTCTTCAATCGTACTGTAATGTACAATGTCTTGGTCACTAGAAGAGGTGAGGGCCGTCTCAGATGATCGCACCTGGGCTGGCGTCCTATGTGACATTTGACTTGGTATAGCTTGAGTATCACTTGTTTTGTTGTTGCAAGGCATAGATTTAGGCTTCTCCTTCAATGTACGTGACAGTACAGTGTTATACTCATTAGAGTTTTTCAAATAAACTTCCTTTGTTGAAGACACATCCGGAATTCTGACTCCTCCTGAACTGTTTACAGTCTCTACAATGAATGTTTTTTCTGGTTCTGTGTTGGTTGATATCTCATGTCTCACACCTAACCCACTAGTCTCAGACGATTGTCTATGTACTAGCGTCTCATCCGACGTAGATGACAGTACAGCGTCCTGCTCAAAAACGGATGTATGGGATGATCCAGATGATCGCACCTGGGCTGGCGTCCTCTGTGACATTGGACCTGGTATAGCGTCAGCTTGAGTATCACTTGTTTTGTTGTTGCAAGGCATAGATTTAGGGTTCATCTTGTTTAGAATTGTTTGAGGTGCAATTATTGATGCTGGACTTGTGGAAGGCGATCTCATCAATATTTTTGAATCAAGGCTTGTAGGTCTGGGTTGATCCATGAACCGATTGTTATTTGGGTGCCATGATAGTACATCATTGATCTCGTTTAGCATCTGATTTATTTTAACATTACCCGAGTTGTTTGGGTGGAGGCCTCCTTTGGAGATGTCTGTTGGTAAAATCCACTTATTTGTATCAACATACAAAATGTCCAGTGACTTGCACACCCATTTAATGTTCGAGTTTACTTCATCTACAGTGGAATTCGGGACATCTCGGCGATAAATAATGCCTGTATATGCCATACGAGCCAATGGGTATGCCTTCTTGCATGTCCAGATCAACTGATAAACGTCATCCATTAGTTGCAGGGGAGCTTTACATTTTAATGAATTTGTGCCATTATGAATTATTATTGTGGTCACAGAGTGCCCGTGTCTGGAAGTCTGATCTTCTATTCTTCTCTTCAATTGGCGGGGCTGGATTCCAGGATGAATTTGTAAGCAATAATCCTTTTTTGCTTGTAAGTTCTGACATCCGCTGAACATAGAGTCGCTTAGTACAAGTGTTCCAGATGTAGGCTCACGGGGTGTAGTTAGTGCATTCTTATTGAGTAATTTTGTGAAGACCTGTTAGTAGGCCTATTAGGTTTCTTGTTTGGCTTGTTTTGCATGCTGAATTTTGAAGTTTTAATTGCATTATGAGGAAGCGGGGGAAAGTCATTTCCTAGATTCGAGAGCAGTTCAAATCTGTTTTTTGTCACAACTCCAGTGTCCTGGTTCGGAATACTATTAGTACTAGGCAAATGCCTGGAGTTAGGCATGGACTGTTTGAACTTTTGCGACTCTGAACAGATTTTCAAAGGAGGCCAATTAATAGGCATATGCCTAGGTATATCGTTCAATTGCTTAGTAGCCTGTGTAGTGTAGGCTTGTGGAATCGGCAGGTTTGTGAGATTGGACAGACCTTTAGGCAGAGACGTACTATCACGCCAAGTCTGTTCAGAGGGCCCTGCGTCCATATGCTTAATTTTGAACAGTTACATCAGACAGTAAGACTTTCAAACATTTTACCAACCATAATTAACAATAACTAATTTTAACGGCACAAGACCTTTCGAACTGAACTTCAATTTATCAAGAATCTACCAATCAAAAGAACTGTGTCTTAATCAATAGACTGTGTCCAAGCAATAAATCAAGTGTTCAAGGAACTGTGTTTATACTCGATAAACAGTGTGACTAATTACCAGTGCTTAGTCAAACCACGTGTGTCATCGCCATGTGGATTATCTTCTAACCCCAACTTCAAGAAATTGCCCTCCAATTTTCAACATTTACGTATTTGGATTACAACGACGACTGCCGAAGGTTAAGTACATGCCGTGGGCATTATAATTATAACTCATTGATTTGGTAAATTGGATGTATAGCTTCACATTTTGGAGGGGTATTCGAAGGTTCGTCCAACCTTATTTAATAACGAGCTCGATAGGTAGGGTGTAATTTCAATTGTAATTGTCATGTCCAATGGTCAATAGTGAACTGAAGTATGTTAAAATTAATGATGCAATTTTTAATGTAGATTGTACTCCTGAAATCCTCCTCAATTATTTTTATTCATAAGCTTTATTGCCGGTGGGGCAGGAAAATAGCAGAGCAGAGCTAGGTCTTGCAGCATCAACTGTGGAGATCCTATGGACAGGTAATTAAGTTAATAACAGTAAGGATTTTTTTTTTATTGGCTATTAATTTGAGTAATTAAAATTTATTTGTAATTTTTTATTTTTCTTGGAAGATCGTCTTCACTGATGAGCTAGTGAAATTTAATTATGTAAATTAGTAACCAGATCCCTGATCCGGGCAAACACAGGGTCTGATCTGTTACATCCTCATATGAATGTTTAAAATATAAAATATACATGCACAATCAAAGAATTATATTTGGTATTAAAAGGAAGAAAAATTCAGCTGTGATATAATTGACAATTCGATAGACTCGCATGCAATTCTTTCACGGCTGTATTTTTAGTGGATTTATTTTCAGGAAGCACAAGGGGAAATGGAATAAAAAAACTTATTCTCAAAAAAAAAATACATTTATTATCTTTCCCACACAAATACAAGTTATAATCATGTTATTTTCATTTACAATTGAAATAAATTTAAAGGAATCATTAAAACGAATACAAATAATAAAATATTAAGGAATCATTAGTACACTCATTCTAAATTGAACTACTTCAAAGATTAATAAAAATAAAATACAGTATTAAGAATCATAAGAA